>VWPU01004525.1:0-172374 GCA_013398955.1 Callaeas wilsoni
CATAAAGCGGCCGCGGCGGCGGGGCGGAGGCGCGCTCGTGTACACGCTCCCGCTCCCGCGCACGCTCCCGCTCCCGCCCCGCCGCCCGTGTGCGTGTATTTGGGGGGACAGTGTGTCACGCAGCCGCGGAAATTCGGCGTTTGCAATTTCGGGTTCCGCGCTCTCGCCCCGGCAGTGTCTGTTTGAAGTTACTTGTGTCATTATCCCGCCCCCCGCGCGTGCTGCGGGGGGGCCGCAGATTGGTGATGGGTGGCCCTGTCCCTTGTGGTCCCCCCCTACTCGTGTGCATCACTCGGGGTACTGTCAGAGGGGTCCGACTCCCCCTCCTCGCCCCAAAATCACGCAGTTTTCCATCTCCTTCGATACCCTGTATGACTCTATGGTCCCCCACAGAATCACACAGCTCAATGCTGTGCTGGGTATTTCCAGAAATCCTCATCGAAATTATACTGATTTTTTTTTTCTCCTCCACTGGTATGTGTCTTTTTGGGTACTGCAAGAGACACCTCCACCCCCACTACCCCTAGAATCACATAGATTTTCCTCCCCCAGTAATACACATCATCCTGGGTATTACTGGAAGCATGCCACAAAATTGCTAGTTTTCCCCCAATATTGTGCGTTATACTACATATTTCCAGAGAGCCACCTCAAAATGAAAGAATTGTTTGGTGTTTCTGCGAAGTCAGATGAAGGCTGTCCCAAGCCACTCTGCATCCACAACCCCCCCGGACAGCAGTTTCTGAGTGAGTGATAATTTTGCACAGGAAACAGAAGCAGAAAATGGTGTGAATTCAGGATGAAGGGATGGTTGCTTGTACTTGGTATTTCCTGCCTGTGCTGTGGTCTGCTGATGCTTAAATTTCATTCAGAGGTAGTTTTTGCCTGTTTCTTTGTTAATTACATCCATTCCGGGGATTCTGTTTCAGAAAGGAAAGGGTTTGGCCAGGTTTATCAGTGAGTAGTGTGCTCAGCTCTGGCTCTGTCATTTGCCGTGCTCCTCTTGGCTTACCTGCAAGCCTTCCACATTTGTGGTATTTCCAGAGGAGGAGAGATGGTCGGCAGGAGGAGGAACAGAGTAAGAAAATTCAGAAGTCGTTTGTGGAATGGCAGTGATTTTCTCTCTCCCTTCCCCAGCTTAGGGGTCACTAGAGCAGAGCCCTCAGGTGCTGCAAGGGGCTTTGTGTCCATCCAGGTTTACCCCACTCAGCACAAGGTGCCAAGGCACTGGATTGTGCTGCAGCCTAAGGGCCCCTCATCAGGAGGCATTTGTAGGCTTCCCTTTGACTTCCTCTCCACGTACCAGGTCATGACTGCCAAAAATCACAGTGAGAAGTTAAAAGTGCAGTCCTTATTGGCCAATACTGTTTATCCCAGTAGGGATTTTTCAAGTGTAAGGATTTAAGGACCCGATTAGATGTTGTCTGCCCTTGAGGACACCACTCATTGGGGTGTGCAAAAATTAGAGAAGGTACTTGTGTAAGGATTTGTCTAAAGCAAAGCAAAAATTTATAGGCCCTGGAGAAAGGTCTTATCCAACCTGATCATTAAATCATTTCCCAGAACGGGTGGGGTTCGAAGGTTGGTTTCAACTCTCATAAAAACAAAGATAAAATTTTAAGAGCTAAATTTTCCTGATTTTTTTTTTTGTTCCCATGAAAAGCAAAACCAAATCCCCGCCTGCCCTGACCTTTTGGATTCTGCCGTGACATCTGGGCTCAGTTACTTATTGGGCTGTTCAGAAAAACCTGCAAAATATTCCCCTTTCAGCAATTGATTCCAACCCTGCTGTTCTATTTCAGCAGATAGGGAGGCAGGTTCTACACCAATACTGAGACTTGCCTCTTCAAATGATATCTCCCTGGTATCATAAGAGGCAATCTTAGCGTTTCAATCTAAAACAGAGTTTCAACAGGTCTCATTACATGAGAAAAGTTATTACACACTATTGCAATCTCACAGAAGAAGAGTAAAAGCAGTGGATTTTTTACAAAGAGCAGTTTGAATTAGTATTTTCTCACTAATTCAAAATCCTTTGCAAAAGCTGTTAATTGCACCATTTTATATTTAAAGCATATTTTAAAATTTGTTTAGGGTTTTCTCTCCTGGAAAATTACAAACCTGAAACTGGACCCATATCTTGGAATTGGAGGAATTTTGCATTTTCCATTCTCGGCACAAACATGAAAGTAAGATATAAAATGCATAATCAGAGTACTGTCTCCCGAGGAGCACAGATGACTTCAGATCTCTCTAAGCTGCTGAGGAAGACTTTAGAATGGCAGTGCTCCCATCAGAAACCAGGGATGTTCAGGCTGGATATTCACAGTAGTCACCTCAGGTCTGAACTTCTTAAAACAAATCTGTAAAAGCCCAAAGTCAGCACGACCAGCTTGGTTCATTCTGCTGTGGTACAACATGTACAATGACCCACTTTTCCTGGAGTGGGAAATCAATCATGGCATCGTCACACATCAGTTTAGGAGCAGTGGTGGCAGAAGTAGCTTTGTTTCGCATTAGCAATTTGGGTGGGCAGAGAAATGGAAAGATGGATGATGGAGATGCAGAGAACAAAATTAAACACGGTTAAATGAGAATCCATTTCCTGCATGCAGTATCTCTGTGCCCGAGGCACGCTGTCTATCAACAATACACAGGTACAAATTGGCCTGCAGACGGATCTTTAACTGCCCAAACACAGCAAACTGCATTAGCAGGGTGCTGCTCTGCTGGGCTGGGGCCGCCTGACTGCGCAGCGGCCACGTTAGATAGGACAGCTGGTTCTTCCCACTGACTGGAGCACTGTGGCATGATTAAAATAACTGCTACTGTATCGAAGGGATTGAAAGGGGCATTGTAACCCAGTGCAGCTAAAGCAGACCAATGGGCGCTCTGCAAATCTTGCAATATTTATGGTCAGCAGAGCAGGCGCTGTCAAGGTGAGAGGAATGGGACCAGCAGCCCTGGCTTGCTTGGAACAGTGAATAAAAGATAACTTCTATCCTTTTTTTCCCCTTCCTCCTGTTTGAACAAGTAATATTTTTATGCTGCCTTCATCAACATACGGGCATGACTCCTGGGAAAGAAATGAAAGTCTGTTAATTTATTTGATCAGACATGAGAAATAATAGAAAACTGAAACCAAGAGTCGTATTTGTCATATGTTTGAATTAGTGAAAAGCTGAAGAAAGCAGAAAAATATTGCAAGGAGTCCAAAGATGAGAGGTTTTATTGAATTAGAAAATTATTAATAGCATTAATCATTTCCAAAACAGGCTTCTTAACATCTATAATGACCATGTAAAGGACTGGAGAAATAAAAATCAAAGAAAAAAGATACACAAAGTTACAGTTCTTTTTGTGTCTAGAAAGAAAGGGATGAATTTTCCTTGATTTACAGCTAGCTTCACTGGAACGGTTAATCTGTGGGGAAAAGACCAGGTGAGGATCTAGCCCCGAAAGGATAATTCAACATGAAGTACGAAGAAGCAGCTACAGTTCCGATTATGACTAATGTGACGTACAAACTTCCAGGTTAATTCAGCAGTCCTAGTTCCTGTTCAACTTTGCATGGAAAGCAAAAAAAAAGGATGCTGAATTTGTAGTTTCATAAATTATACTATTGCAGAGTTAGTTTCTCGCAGCCTCAGGACAGATGCATTCTTCTCGGAGTACGCTGTGAGGCTTTGAAGGTCTTAACAAGGCATCTGAGAACCTGCTGAGAACCAGAGGTGGAGGGCAAGCAAAGTGCTGTGATAAAACAGAGGGCTTTATTTCAATATAATCATAGCAATGAGCTGTGTTGTTTGATTTATGAAGACATAAAAATAAATGAACTCAGAGATGCAGGTAAAGTGAAAGGTATGAAAAATGTTAATGGGTGATGCAAACTCTGGCTGAAGACATGGGCTGTGGGTCAGAGATTGCTGCAAGTATTACAGGCTGCACATCTACAGCTCAACCAGCATGACAGGAATGAGAGATACTCCAAGATGTCCTGGCTGGGAAGTGTCCCACAGGGTTTGCACAAGGGTTTTTTGGAAGAGCAATACATTTATTTTCTTATGTTTTAAAAAAGGAACCACCACCTTAGGGTAGCCTTAGGCTAAATCATTCAGAACAGACACTTGGTCACATGCTGAGATGCCTACTTGAAAACTTCGAATTAACCTTGAAGTCAAACAGTTCTTTTGTCTCCCAAAATGGCCTCAAAATGGCTGTGTTTGTAAAAGTGTGTGTGGAGGGTTGGACTGATCAGCAGTGAGTTTCTCTTTCAAAAGCAGCTGTAGTTCAGAGTTCTGTGCTACGACCTTGCTAGGGCCGTGAGGAGTGTGTGTTTAATTCACAAATCCTCTCCTGTTAAAAGAAGAATAAAAAAATCTGTCATCGGTGTGCCAGTGAGCAGAGCAAGCATGTTCATGACTAGAGCTGGGGGACGAGATGAAAGACCCAGTTTTCTGTCCTGCTTGTCTGTGACCATGCCTGTGACTCAATGGGAATTACTGCCTTGGCAGAATTTAAGGTGGAAACTAATGATATAACAGACTTAGGATCTTCCATTATTGGTGCAAATATTGTTTATAGGTTTCAATAATATTTGAGTCCAATGAAAGTCTTGGGATCCTCAGTTGCAGAAAAGCAGAAATGCTTTGAGTGAGAAGGCTCTATCCATGCTCGATATTTTTCCACCGTGCAGCTTGCCAGGGAGATAACTGCAACTGTTAGGTTTTTCTGCACAGTGAAGTTGACTCAAGGACAGGCAGGGTTTGCAGGCAGTGTGAACTCAGGCTGAATATAAGCTGCTGTAAGGAGCAGCAGGGGCGTGGTGTGCTGGATCTAGAGGTGTTACAGGCACAGCTACCATGAGCAATCTTCTTGTCTCTAGTAAACTCACCTTCCAGCCCCCTTGTCTTCCTGGACTCCACAAAGCCAGTATCATAGTGAGATACCTACTCTTTTAAAGGCTTCATGCATTACAACCAAAACGTCATTGAAAACATTCACAAAATTGGTGAGAATGAATAAATTCACTAAAGGTGGAATTTCTGCTCTTCCTTTGCTCTCTTTCAGTCCACTGCTGATTTCTGCCAAAGAAGTTAGTAGGATATGCTCCTCCCCTCCTGCATGGATGCTAAAAAGAGGTGTCAGAAGCTACTGGTGAAGGGTAAAGACACAGGTGTGCTGTGGTCCCAAGGGGAGAGGCAATAATGACTCTGTAATGACCTTCTGCTGTAAAGCCATTGCAAATGGTGTCCAAAGTCAGGCCCCCGAAATTGCTCCACAATGAAGACCAATCAAGGAGACTGCAAAAAACACTTTCCTAGTCAATCCCAGGAGAGCACTTTCAAGAAACAAAAATCTGTTCTATAAATGGTAGAAGCAGACTCCCAATCTGTTTAAGGAAAGAAGAGAAAGTTAAAGAGGAACATTTGCCATACCCATATTCACTCAGAGACACACTCTCTTTGACGGCAGGAATAAGATGATGTGCAAACTCGTATGTTCTGGCTATCCTTTTTAGTTGGTAATGTCTTACAAGAGCTTGTACAGATGTGAATAATTACATTCCAGAAACTAATGCAACCCCTGGTGGGAGGGTGGGGGGAGGAATGGCCTTGACAGAACGAGGAAAGGAATAACACTTGTGAGGTACAGGAAAAGTAACTCTTACTTTATTTTGGGTCCCTGTGTTGCAACAGAGAAGTGCAGATTGCGGATTACAGCATAGTTCTGTCTTTGCTATTCCCCTCTGGTTTCAGACATCTGTGTGTTTGGTGTTTGTTTTTTTTTTTTTTTTCTTAAAACATTAGCAGTTATTCAAATACAGGCTTGTGTAAAGCACTCTGGATTTGAGTGTGGACAGGCAGTACATTAGCTAATATGATTCCATTAAAAAGAGATTCCATAGTCAGTGCCCCACTTAAATGAAGAAGTGTCAATATTAATAAACCTCCCAAAGAAAGGGATAAAATCAGCTGCCCCAGTGACCCCTCAGACGTGAGTTATTCCGATCAATACATACCCATAAGCACCGATGGAGATAGATCAACAACAACAACGTATCCAGGCCACTGAGGTTTGGCAGTACAGCACACCCACAAAGTATCCTTTGTTTTCTCTACTTTTGCTTTCCATTCTCTTATTCTCCAGTGTCAGGAGCATGAGCTACTTGTCTGCAAACTCCAGTTTCTTGCTTGGAGTTCATCCTGTCTCCTCTTGGTGCCTGGACTAAAAGGGATTTCTTGGAAGCGTAAAGATGCCGTCCAAAAAGTTGAATAAGCAGTAATCCAAATCCCTGACAGCTTACATCTCTAATGCAACTGAAATGATTTTCATTCATCTTTTCAATTGTCATCAAATACAGATCCACTGCAGCTGGGCAGAACTCCACCGGGCATTCACTTTCCTGGAACTGCACCTACTCGGGTCCAAGTCAAAGTTTTGCCAGTGCAAGGCGAGATGTGACCAAATACCACAAAAATGCAGTTGTGACTTTCTACACTGTTTTGCTGCTCTGGGAGTGTGGCAAGGCTGTGCCCTTATCTTTTCTCCCCAGATTTCATGTTCATGATGCATATCTTGGTGCCATCAAGGTCTGGTAATTACAGTGCACCCTGCTCACAGCTACAGTGTTGGAGGGTTTTAAACATTTTAGAATTTCGGCAGCTCTTTATGTTGATTTCAGCAGAATAGAAGAGGATGCCAAGTTCCTGAAAACGATAAACACTTTGGGCCCAATTCTACCTTTGTCTATGCTGCTGTAAGTCTAACCTCTCTTCATGCAGATGACAGGTGATTTGAGACAGTGTAACATGGGGCAGACCCTTTAATTTGGAAGAAGACCATTGCTTCCTCTGGCCCATGCCCAAGAAAATATACATAAGACATACAAAAGATAGCAGTAGAAACTGTAAATATTTTTTTGTGTGTGGTTTTCGGCAAAAATATTCAATTCTGAATTGAAAACTAGGCTTTCATAGCTAAGCCAAAAAATGGGAATGGTTATCCTAAGTGACCTGAAGAGGAGTGCAACTAACATGTGTTTAGAACCTTGAACTGTTGTGTTAGTCCACGCAAATTTATAATGCCAGTTTTAAAATAACTAATGATGTCCAAATAGATTTTAGCATCTATTACAGGTATCACCTTAAGACACACTGATGGGGAAAAAGAAGACTGAGAATTAAATCGTTAAGACTAATTCATAGCAAAGGAATATGAGACCTCATAATTCCTCCCATAGCATCACAGTTAGTAAAATAATACACCTTTTTTTTTTTTTCTTCCCTGTAGCAGAAACACAAAAGAGTGACATTATTGTGTCGAGGTCAATATTAATTGCAGACCGATGGCCGCTCCAGAGCACGGGAGTGTTCCCCGGGCCGCGTTTGTTCCCGGGAGCGGGCGGGTGTGAGCCCGGGCGGCCCCAGCCCGGCGGGCTGAGCCGGAGGCGGCTTCGAGCCACACGGGGGAGTCGCAATGCGCGCACGGCCAAGTTCGCGTCTCATAAATCACTCCTTGGAAACCTGATTTCTGCGTGCTGCCGCCTTGTCAGTCTGTCTGGGAGATAACACAAGATCTGCAACACTTAGCGCAGCAGAAAACAAAGCTGGAAACACGGTGTTTCTGTAACAGAACGGCCTGTAAGTACGGCGGATCGGGGATTTCGGGGGGGAGAAATCTGTGCCAAGCATGATTCTCTTTACTGAACACTGAGCCACCAACTTGCCTGGTAACGCCATGCAGAACACTAAGAAAAGTTAAAGAAATCTCAGCCATCAGTAATAAAATACTAGCGATTTTGTGTAATCCATTAGGAAAGCAGAGGGTGTGGCAGGCTCATTGAGTGACACTGTGACACGGAATCTCGGCACAGCGACAGCGGAACAGCAGTGCTGGAGCGGGAGCCAGGCCTGTACGCATCACATTTCCCACTGCACTGTATTGCACAGCCTTATACCGTACAGCTGCCGGAATAACGGGCATGGGCCAGGGGTGGGCAGGCTCTGGAGCTCCTGTCCCAGGATTTGACCATCCTGGTGTCCTGACAAACCCCACCCTTCAGTATGTACAGGCCATGAGCAGTGGACATACAGCCTCGAAACCCTGCAGCAGGGAACCATCCTCACTCCCCACGTCCATCCCAAGCCGGAGGACACAGCAGTGGTGAGGGTCCTGAACGAAGCACGGAGGGAAGCTCGGACAAAGATCTCTCAGGATGGCACGGGTTTTCTCGCAGTCCTCAGGCCATCCTAACGAGCATTCCCTTGGATTTTTATACAGCGTTCTTACGACTTCACCATATCACACAGGAGACTTACTTTCCCAGCTTATTGGTACCTGCTACTAATCCAGACGGCTGCTCGCACAATACACCATTATCCAGCAAAACAACATGTACTGACAAACGCTGTTTAGTGAGCACTGGCCACCACTCCGAGAGAGCCAGGGTCACTGCTGAACAATACCAAGAGAGGTCTCACTAGCTTCTTCTCCCTCCTCCATTCAATGAGCTGTTAATAGACAAGCTGTTAGAGAGAAAAAGAACTAAATAGTTTACAAGCTTACATTTGAAGGCCTGTGAATTGCATTAGCTGAGCCAGCTGAGTGAGAGCCAAGGCAATCTCCCCACGATTGTAGAAAATGTGGCATTGAAGCATGTGGAGGCAAAGAAAGAATGACAGTGACCAGGTTTACAATATGTAAAGCTGAAATAATTACTGCTTTCTATGGCATAGAATTTTCAGCTGAACTACGATATGGAATCGAAGCGTTCCGTTAAATGCACGAGTGTGTTTGTGTGTTCATACTTTAAAACTTTCTCTCTTCTATGCAAATATTAATTTACAGCCTTAATTAAAACTTTGACTGAAGTTGATTTTTATTATTTCCTCATTGGACCTTTCCCCCTCCTACCTCTCATTCTCTACTGCAGAGGCCACTCTCAGTATGGGAAATGACCACAGTATTTTTCATTACTCTCTGGTTTTTTTGGGGCCTAGCAGTTATGAATAGGAATGTGAACCACTTTCAGTACAATTACCTGGACAATAATTTGGGATCTGTGGAGCTGGAATGTGCAACTGAAAATATTTGTAACCCTTTGGTTACCAGCCAAGAGATTGACATAGTTCTTTTTAATATTTCATTCTGTCCTTTGACTTTACCAGAGCAGAGGAAAAAAAATTGAAAAGCAGCAGAACAAGACAAATTAATAATAGTGAAATGGAAAAATTGAAAAGTAAAGAATGGAACCATCAAATCATTAATTTTAAGACATTCTGTGGCAGAAAATAATGAAGGAAAGAACAGTTAAAAACCAGCCACTATCAAACAATGATAGTTCAAAGTTTCTACCTTGGAGAAAAGCTCAGAAACTTTCAAGGGGTCATATCTTCAAACAGAAGGATTGTTTTGGACCAAATACACTTTAAGATAAAAGATTTCAACTTGCTTACAAATTGTCTTCTCTATATTGTTCTCCCCATTTTACCTAGTCTCCGGTTAGAAAGAAGCCAGGTGCTGTCTCTAATCCAGTGCTGCAGTGACAGCAGAAGAGCTGAGGTAGCTGGTTCAATGCAGCCTTTACAAACAACTGAGGGGCTCAGGCAACTGCTGCTGGGGTTTTCAGCAAAGGACGGTGGTGGCTTTTGCTCAAACTTCCACTAATGGGCGGCTGTCTTTGATAGCTCATTCAAAGTCCTGTTAAAGCAGCAGAAATCAGCTTGACAGCAAACACGACTTTCTTTTTTTAAAACAGTATTTTTGTACATTATCACATAGATCATTCACAAACTGGACTTACTTCGGTCAGCGATCCAGAAAACAGCTTTTCCAGCCAGACTTGAGCTTTGCCCATTAAACTTTGTCTCAAAATCTGAGTATATTTACCAAAGAGAAACCTTTTAGCCACGCTTAGGGTACCAGCCATCTAATGCTTATATCTGAAAGGAAAGCAATCCAGCATCCCTCTACATGGGGTAAGAATTTCTGCCACTATTTTAAGACCAGTGGCAAAGACCATATTGACCTTAGAATGGACAGACTGACTTCTGAATTGTTAGATGCTCTCTTTTGCTTCCAGTCCTGCAGTATCAGTGTAGGTGAATCAGTTTCTGGAATTAGTCACCTGAGATCAGACCAAGTAGAGATTATGCATTTTCAGGTCCTTGATTATGAAAATTTTTCAAGTATGCTGAGAAAAATTCTCTTTAGAGGCTTCAGAGAAACCATCATGTCAAGGGTATTTTGTTTTAGTGAAAGGCTGAGGATTTATCTAATTAGACCTGGGAATCACTCCCTTTTGTTTTGGTTTTCCTGAGCTGTTCAGTGTGCCCTCCTCTTAGATCCTTTCATTCAAGTTAGTAGTTTCCTTATATTGGCTGATCTTTATTTCTGCTTTTAATATTCTCTATCGATTTTATTGTAGTGTACTTACACGCTGTTCAACAGTCTCCTATTACTGTAAATAAAATGAGATAAATAACTTGGCTTTCCTTCTGCATGTGAAATATTTGGCAGCAGCCATCCCCACCCTTAACTGCGCCTTTGACGGTGTCACTGTCAGTATGTGTGAGAGCAGCTCTGCATGCCCTCACATGTCACCAGTGCCCGTGCTGGTTAAATAAAGCCAGCTTGGGGTCCGCTGATATTACTGGCTGGCTTTATCTAGCAAGCAGAGGTACCAGTGGCATCTGTGCATCTGTTGGATGTGCAGATGGAGGCAGCTGCCCTCTTAGACACTGGCAGCAATGGCAGTGTTAACACGGGCATCTGTGACCAAGCAAGATACTGCTTATCTGCAGTGTATGGTAAAGTCACTGAGGCTCCTGTTTTCAGATCAGGCAGGTGTTATTTCTATCTATCGCTGACAGACTCGGGCTTAACCGGTCACTTAAATAACAATGATAAGATCCAAAACACAGCTTCATCTCTTTTCCCCTCGTGACTTTGCAGACACTTGCTGTCCTCAGGGAAATAACCGGCACACTCAGAGTGCAGAAGGCACATTCCTTTGGCCAGCAAGAGTCTGTGTGGCGCTCCCAGCAGCTGCACTCCCTCCAGACTCCCCGGTGTTGGCTGTGTGTCAGCCGGAGGTGACAGCCCCGCTGCAGGGCTGGGGCAGCTCCCAGGGCAGCGCCTGGCACGGATCCTCAGCCTGCGCTGGGCTGCGCTCCGGAGCCCTGCCTGAGCCTCCTGCCTTGCGCTGGGCCTGCCCTGGAGCACACACGTTACCACAGCTTATCCCGGCTGCTTTGGGCATTGACGGCAGCTGACTTGAGTGCTTGACCGAATGCCAGGATCTGCTGGAGGCTCTGCAAGCTGCTTAAGCCAGCCCGAGGCCAACTTCAGTGATATTTCCCCCTGCCCCAGACAGATTGGGCCGGGTGCTGCTCCGACAGCGCCCAAGACTGGCTGCACCAGGTCTGAGTGGCTCAGTACTTGTACTGGTTTGCAAGCAAAACCAGTGAGAAACTCCAAGTCAGAAGTACAATTTAATAGGAAAAACTAAAATAAATGCAATAGTACAAAAAGAAACCACTGACAGAGTCAGGATACAACCTGACACCCTGTCAGTCAGGGTGTTGGTAGCAGGCCTAGAAAATGGTGGCTGCAGTCCTCCAGAGTGATGATTCTGTTGAAGCAGTGGACCTGTAGAAAAGGTCTGGTCTTCACCTGAAGGTCCAGCGGTAGCTCTTGTCCTCTGGGAATCCAGTAGGTAAGGGCTGCCTCTGGTGTTCGGAATCTTAGCTTATATCCAGGATGGGATGCTTGGTTCCTCCCTCTGGGCAGAGCATCTCACAATGGGAGGATGTAATTTTATCAGTCAATGTGGTGAGACTGGATGGCCCATTAACAGGAGATATCTCCCCTAGAGGGAGGATGGATCATGGGAGAGATGAAGAACCCTGCCCCACCTGGTTTCAAGAGCTGGCCCATTAACAGAAGATAGTCCAGAGAGAGGAGGCAAGGGACACAGCCCCACCTGGTTTCAACAGCTCCTGAAGATGGTGATAGAATACACTGCAACCCAGGACAGTACTGATGCCCTCTGCTTCTGCCAAGGTTACAGATTTCAGTCTTACTGCAGGTGGTGCTTACTCCCCCTAAAGTCCTGTAGGTTTATTTCCTGTTACGTCTGTAAACCAGCTCTGAAGATCAAACCTGGGTGGAGGATCAGATCAGCACTGCTAATAGTCATCTGTGTTTGTTCTCCAGGAAGATACAGATGTGTCTTCCTGCTGTGCTTTGTGTGGCTGCAGCCCAGATAGCCTCTAAAACAGACCTTCACATGGGGTATGTTCACGTCCAGACATGCTGAAACAATGCCAACATTTTATCTGATGTCCCAAATTTTAAAGCATGGAGTTACAGGTTTTGACTTATTTTTGTTTAAATACATACTTGAGATCTAAAAAGATTGTATTCTTTTGATTTTGTTGTTGCAAAAGCAAATCTACTCCAGTTAGTTAATGCAAACTGCTTTGAAAAGAACAGCAGAATATCCTTGTAAATATATTGTGGAACCAAGTAATTAAAATAGTCAAAATAAAAAGTAAGAATCACGTGACTTTAAGAAAGCACATAAAGGGTAATCAAGCAGAGTAAAACCAAATAAGATTAATTTAAGTTACAGACTCAGTATATGGTGTATTGTATTCTTTGGACTGAACAGAATTGCATGCTGTGCAAGGGTGTTCTGAACTCCATTAAAGAGTAATCTTTGTACACAACAGTAGTGCTGTGCAAATAAATGTTGTGAGGCAAAATAAATAAGTTTTGAGAAATGAATGACTTTAGCAGGAGTTTGCCAATTAATTAGAACAAAGAGGGAAGTCTAGCAGACAACACAAAGAGATAAACAGGGAAGAGTTCAAGTTGCCATAACAGCTTTTGCTATTTTCTCACTTTACTTTTTGCTAATTCTCAAAATTAGCTCTCAAAAGCTTTGTGAGATTTTCTTTGAAGGGGGAAGGGAGCCAAGAGTGTGCAGTGGCAATTTCGCTCACTCATGGAATGCTATCTTTGGGTCTTTCCTCAAAAAAGGTTAATTGTAACTTGATCATTTTGTTTTAACAGGGCAATGGAGTGTGAACTAGAATAGAGAAAGAATTAGACAAGATTTAGTTAAGTTACCTGTATTGCAGAAAGCAAGACCTGTTCCCCTAAAGCAGTTAAGGAATTAACCACTGCAATTTCATAATTATTAGTTATCATGTCTCAGAACCTGTGGAGGATAGGTCAAGTCCTAGAAAACCAGAGGAGGGCAAATATAGTACCTGCTTTCAAGAAAATGGAAAAAGGAACTCTCAAGAAATCATGTATTTCTCAGCCTAACTTTAAGCAGGTTATAACTGGAAAGAATAAATTAGATATTGTAACATTTGTAAATGACAGCATTTTGGAAGGAACTGGAAATACTAGAGCACCACAATTAGAACTAGTGCTTTTGGTAAACCAGGGAAATTATTCCAATTTAACAAGGTCACATTCACTCAAGTGAAATAAAAAGAGCTATATATAGGAAGGAGAAGCCAAATCTCCACACACCAAAAAGGCAGGAGAAGCCTGGAAGATCTGAAGGTGATAACATCCACAGTAAATGAGAAGTGAGATGTACTCATGAGAAAGCAAATCTTGTAAAATGTACTAACAGTAGCACTGCTTGTAACATGTCAAACAGCATTACTCTGCTGTGCTCAGAACTATTGGAGGTTTACCAGTTTACCTAGAATGTGGTTTAAGTACCATATTTTAAAATAAAAGGCTCAGTCCCACTGGACAGGAACATGAATAAATAGAAACCTATAAACTATGAGAAAAGGTTGGAGAAACTGAGTTTGTTTCCTGTACACAACTGAGGAGGGTTTGATAACAGACTTCCAGTGTATAGGAAGCTACTAAAAGGAGATAGTAATCCATTATCCTCTGAGGTTAGGGCAGGAAATATTGCTTTAATTTCCAAGAAAGGAGATTTGGGTTATCTTTCTAACTATAAACCTAGGTAAACACTGGACAAGGCTGCTAGAGTGTCTGTAGAATCTCTATTACTTGGGGTCTTAAAAACCAGATCAGATAAAAGAGCTGTCAACCTTTTTGGGTATATTTGATCCACATTCCTCAGCAGAGGTGGATTACACTAAACGTCCTCTAAGCTCCTCCTCAGCTCCTGAAACGTTTTGTTGCACTCACAGATACATTTTAATAAAAAACAAACATTCAATCAATCAACAAAGAAATGCAAAAATAAACTTGAAAAGGTAGATCTTGGCATTGCAAAGATCAGAGGTGAGTGTAATAAGTCAGTATCTTTTTGCTGATCCTGATTATTCCAGATCCAGCTGTGTTTTAACAGAAGTACAAGACTTAAACAAAAAAGGAGGATGCTGAAGGTGGGGAAGGGAGAATTGGGAAATAGCAATAATTATTCTGCTACCCACCCTTTAAGAGCCTGTATTGTATCTCCTGAAAGAGAGGGGAAGCTATGATTCTCTTTTTTTTTCTTCTCTCTGATTTTGCAGAGTCCAGGGAGAGATGCACGAGCAAGAACTCATTTGGAGCTGAAAGGAGCACACCGAGGGGTCTCTCTGAACATCGTGGCCAGCATTTCCATGTTCTTGTCTAGCACCATACAGCCTGTGGATTGAGACAGAGGATCCCCAGAATGGAGCCCAGGGGGTGTGTAAATGCAGCAACACAGGAAAGCAAGAGAGTGGCTCATGCAGATTCCTCCCCTGCACGGAGAAAGCTCATTCCCCACACATTGGTGTCCCAACACAGCGAAATTTGCTGGGACAAAAGTGGCAGATTCAGCAAACACTGGGGGGTAGTTTAATATTTCTTTAACTATCCTCAGGCACTATTTTTTTTTTCTTTATGTTCAATTAGATTGTGGATTTATTGATAAATAAATCAAGTCTCTGCTTTCAATTTTTGCGCTGAGGGAAGCCACAGCTGAGTAGCAGAATTTCAGGAATACATTCATCTAAGCATATGAAATTCTCTTTGGTCTTTGCATCCTCTTGCAGATAAACTACTCTTACCATATTTATGGAGTACCAGCTTTTCAACACTTATTTTATAATCCATAGTCCTCTGCCCTTTTGCAAATAACTTCTGTTTTGTCCAGAAAGGCAGCCTCCCTCACCTCACACAGCCTATGTGTTCGTGTCAGTCTGCATTATTTATATCTCCACTAAAGCCATTCCTCTTTTCCATGTTCTTATAATGGTGCCTATCACGTAATATTTGGACAACTATTTGTTGTTGCTGAAGAGAGTTTGTCCACTGCTCCCACCTTTATGGTACAAGCTTTCAACAGAGTTTTGAATTGTTGGGCATCCAGCAGAGCCTCAGTAGCAGCAGATGTCCATTTCACAAGCGAGTTATCAGAGGTATCTAAGGATGTTTGGAGTTTGATCTCTGCTTTTCTGAATGATGCTTTTTCATTTTGAAAACTCATGGTGTTGATATTTGCTTCTAAGCCATCACAGCTTTTAAGTTTCATCCAGCAAGACATCAAAGTCAGAGCCCACACTGTACATTTCTTGCTCAATTACACCAAGAGAGGTGTAGATTTTCTTCGGACAAGTCGCAAGCAGTGGTTCCTACAGATTAACTCCCTGTTTGAAAATATCTATATTTCACAGCTGAGGGATGAAGAGACCAATACTGTCCTCTTTTTCTTCCTGGTGTAAATGCCATAACTAGGAAAGATCCCTCCCAATCCTACCCATGCTGAGGCTCAGAGAAGTGCACTGTGGCATCAGGCCAACATTCACCACCCCTTCCATCTGCACTCGCAGCCCCTGAGCAGCTCTGTGCTGATGGCTCCACATGGGAACCGCGAGCTCTCTGGGGACGGGGCTGGCAGGGGGCGATGGCTGCGAGTCCTCCCAGAACGGCTCATTTTGTCGTGCCCTGCAGAGGGATTGTAACTGCATCGAGATTTCCAGCACAGCACCTTCTGCTGAGCTACTTACACATTAAAGGAACGCCCTATCCCTATAGTGGGATACACCTGGGAAATAATCTGTTCCCAGGAGTTGCAATGGAAAGGCTCCTGGGTTTTCAATATCAATATTTTATCAAGGTATACATCCCCAGAGGACGTGTTTGCTCCCCAATTCAGTCTGTTGATACTTTTGTCTGAATTAACCAACTCTGTCAATTGTAATTACAACCTATATATATTTTATATTACTTTAAAAGCAGGTTTTAAAATATTTAAATTAATTGGGGCTGGTGAATTAGATAGCTAGGAATTTGAAACTGAGCTTGTCAATCCTCTGTGCTTCTCTTTTCAGCTTTTAGCTGTAGCCCAAACACTCCCTCTTTCTGTGGGATAAACCAATGGGAGAAAATTTTATTTGCAACATATGAATGGTTTGACTCAGTTATCCATGTTCTGTGTTTTCTTGCAGCTGTTTCAGCTCACTGAAACTAGATTGAGTATCCACACTCTCAAGTATGAATTTGGATGGATGGGCACCACAGAGGGTCTGCCTGAGCCTTGTAAAATTTGACAGTACAACTAGGATTGATCTGTAAAACTGGAGCCTGTTGTGATCTGTCCTGTAGTCATGTTGTGTGCTGCGCCCCATGCGCCACTCCCTGGATTTCCTAACCTGTGCTTCAGCAACAAAAAGGCTCAGTGAATTCTCACAAGATATCCCTTTCCACACTGCATCCAGTGACCCCATCAGGGTCTACAAAGGATCTTTTCAAAATATTATGTGTCATTGATATGTCATGGTAATTGCCAGTATGTTCCAGAAATGTACTAAGTCCTACAGTGACTATTTGTAGGAATAATCCCACAGGCTATATGCTCAAAGTTTAGTTTTTAATTTGGCATTTGTGATACATATAAAGGAAACTTCAGGAGCTGAATGTTTAATGTGACAGTTCATTTAACCAGAGGCTTGGGTAGTGTCCTGTTTGAAGTGAATTACCACTGAAGAAAATGTAGAGCCCCTGAATTTAAAAAGCAGAGCTTGTTTTTAGGAAAGTTTTCTTATATTAAGAAGTTTAGACAAGCTGTTATCTTTAATAACTAGCTACTAGTCTGAATTTCAAATCAAATACTGTCAGTCTTACTCATCTACCAGCTTGTGCAGTGAATGCACCTTTTAGGAGAAGAAGAGAAGAAAGCAATCATGGGTGAAGGAACATTCCTGTAAACTCCATTACCAATTATGGAGTTACTCACTTCTCACTCTTTTTGACCATGAAGTGCAAAATGATACTTAAGAAACTTTTCTGGTGCGAAGCTCAAGATACTGAATAGTAAAGCACAAAGTATTGAAGACAAAGCTGTGTGTATGAAGCTGTGTCAAGGAAGGTTTAGGTTAGATACTAGGAAAAAGGTTTTTCACCCAGGGAGTTGTCAGGCACTGGAACAGGCTCCCCAGGACAGTGGTCACAGCACAAATCCTGCCAGAGCTCACGGAACACTTGGACAACGCTCTCAGACCCATGGTGGGATTGTTGGGGTGTCCTGTGCAGGGCCAGGAGTTGTACTTTGATGATCTTTGTGGGTCTCGTCCAGCTCAGGATATTCTATGAGTCTATGATCAGCTGATACCTTTCAAATCTTACAGCAGAGTTTAGGGAGGTGTGAGGCCAGTGTCTTGCCTCACACACTTGGAACTCCTAGAAAAAGTAAGAAGTTTTGGACAAACACATATGTAGGATATTTTCCTTAAATCTAGATCTTGCTCTAGATTATTACCTTGTGTATAATCCATAGGCTGAAGCAAACTACATTTTCCCCTATTACCCTACTTAAACCCTAGAAATAGGGTTTATTTCACACACAGTGACTAGGTGGGAGCAGGGAACAGTGTGATTGATTTTCGCTGTGACAAAAGCCACCTGGTTCTCCTGGAGAGAGGACAGGGAGGGGGAACCAGACACCCTCTGATGAGCTCTTCATATGTTTCTGCTCTACTAAAGTTTATCTGAGGCCATTTTTCCCACTTTGACTCTTGGCAAGCCATACTTTGCATTCAAAGAAAATCTGTCCCAGGACTGTAATCATGGAATTAATAGACCTATGCAGGGCTTCCCTGAATCTGCTTTCACTGAAAACCCGTACCCAGCACGTCTGTGAGGAACCATTCAAGCAGCTGCCTAAAGTGCATAAAGCATTTGAAAACACTGGCCTTATCTCCTCAAGAGTCGACAGCAAAATGTACGGCCATGTTGAGGTTTCTGGCAGTTCTAGAAATAGTGCCTGCTGAGCAAATAAGGTCAGAGTGGGTGGGTGAAAATAGATTGTTCTCAAAATTTGGCACATAAAACTTTAAAAGTGCTTTATGAACAGAAATCATTCTCTCAGGTCTTGATCCTGCAAAAGCTCATGTGGGTAGACTTCTCAAGATCATAAATTTAAAGTTCTGTTTATGTTTTTGCAGGGTGGGGTTTTAGGCTAAATAAAAATGTGAAAGATTAGCCACAGGAGGCTTCACCTGGAAAGGAAGATATCCGTGCCTTTCTCTTTATTAGTTTTTGTGTGAGAAAAATACTTGACTAACTTATTTTTTTTCCATTAGCCCACTCTTTCAAAACTTAAGAAGCAGTTCCTCTAAGGCACTTGTTTTGATTTTTTCACTTCGGTATTCTAGGAACTTGCTTAAATCATTTGATGTTTGTGTTAATAACACAAAATCTTAGTGATTTGAAATCTTTATGTAATTAAGCAAAATAATACAGCTCCCTACATGGAACTAAAGTAGTTGGGGGAAATTCTCAGTGGAAATAAGGATGACTCATTCCTCAAGCAACACTGAGAATTACGTATATATATGCTGTAAGTTCCCAGTTGGAAAAAAAAATGGGGACATTTATATAATAAAGGGCTTTCTTAATCTGAATGGAAAGATGACAAGGTATTTGTACAGCTGAGACTGTATTCAGGAATGTGTTTACCAGTACCCAAGTTTATTCTCAAAAGCAACATCCAGTGAATAAGACTATACTGGTTGTAATTTTAAGCCTCACATACTTGTAAAGTCATTATGCTGTCAGTCCTTTCTGATACCAAAGTCTGCATGCTGTGCATTTAAGGGTTCAAGATGAAAGACTGAAAAAAATTTCTACATTTAGGCATTTGGAACCAAATAGGAGCTGTGCTTTGAGAAAAATCCAAAGAAAGAAAACCTTCTAATGAGAAAGCAGCCTTAGGTGCTATTAAATCACTATCTTCCTGATAGAGATATTTGATTTTGAAACTCTACCTGCAATTCAGACTCTTCCTTTGGCATCAGCATCCCCAGGTCATTTGTGATTTAATCACAGCCACAGCATTTCATGACTTGTGCCAGGTGATGGACATTGTAAGCAGCAATACAAGCCCTTGGATGCATTTAGATCACCTCTGCCATTTAGGGTTTTTGCCGGTCTTGCTGACAGAGAGATCTCTGTGTGGAGGGACCCAACAACTTCTAATGTCACGAGAGGTCTGTTCTGAATTAATCACATATTGGCACCTGGCTCTGCTCCAGCCCAAAGAGAATCAGTCACTGCCCATGCTGAAGGCTATGTGGGCCCTTAATATTCACAGGTGAGTGTCAGTGATACTGACAGCACTGTTTGGTGTCCCATAGCCCTGTTTTCCTCACCCCAGAGCAATTTGGAATCCTACATTATTTATCTCTTGTGGTATTAGACCCAGTTTTCCACTGAAATCTCATGTTCTTGTCAGCAGGTGGGGACCAAGGCTGTGAGGAGAGGCAGTCAGAGCCACAGGGAAGGCTGTGAGGGCAGGAACAATCCTTTCCCATGTGTGCACAGCATGGCAGTGTCCCACTGCAGGGCAGTGTGAGGGGACACGCAGCACCCAGGGATTCTCAGGTACCACAGGGGTGGGACTGCACTGTGACCAGAGCCAGGCAGCTCCTGGTGACCTCTCCCCTGCAAGTGCTTGCACGTAGGAACGCTCAGCTGGTAACAAACAACAGCTTTACTGAACCTACGGCTTTATGAACACCAGCACATCACCCTTTCTTTCATCCCCTGTCTTCCCAGAGCTTGTCAGGAAGACCAGTGTCCATTTTCCATACCACAGACGAGCCTCTTCTGACAGTGAACTTCACTCCCTGTGTGTCTCTGCTTACACAATACACCCAGGTACCCTGCTTCCTTCCTGAGGAGTGGGATGTTCTTTAAACTGATACAAGATTTGATCCACCATGTTTATAGCACATATTGGATGAACGCTAAATTGCAGGAAGTTTTTACAAGTGGAAAACCTTGCTAAAACACATATTATTGAATGGATATCTTGCTGTGCTTGGATCAATGAGGCTTATACTGTGGCTTAGGTCTAATCTTAGGACAATTCAGAAATTGAATCCACTTATGTTAGGCTACTGGCAATGTTGCAGGATGCATTTTGTATCTACTGATTAACTGTGTTCAGTTTGTGCTGAAAATGAAAAAGAAATCAATGAAAACACTTAGAAAGCTAAAACAGAGAAAGACATGGACATATCAAAAACCAAAAAGAAGAAACAGCTTTGTAAATTCTGTAGTGAAGTTGAAGATTTCTCTGAATTAGTATATTTTTCTTGGTATCCTGGAATGATTCCTAGGTCATCACACTAAAAATTTAATTTTTAAACATTTAATGCTTAAACTGTTAAAATAGCAGCAGCTCTGGACATGTGGTGACTTAATGTGGGACAACTGAAAGATGTCCACTGGACAGCCACTGACCAGCACAGAGGACTGTGATGTCTAAAACATGGTCAAGAAATGTTTCAGACTGCATTCTTGGAATCATGCAGTTGTGGGGATGGGCACAGGGATGGAGGTCTTTAATGCTTTCCTACACAGTTGTAGGCAATGAGTGGAAAGAGGTGAGCCTAATGCTTCTGCTTAGGAGGAAAAACTTCTATTACATCTCATGCCTTGTTAGATATTGGGAACTACACAGAGACAATCTGAGTGTACTCCACAGAAAACCAGGCAACATTAGTTTAGGTTGCTCAGGGAGATCCTTGTTATTAATACAGATCTGAGAATTCAATTCTCCAAATTTAAGTGTTTTGAAAGTGATTTTCACTGTGGGATTAATCTCCAAATGGGAAAAAATGTAGAAATAGCAGTCTAGATTTTGATCTTGCAAAGCATTCCCAGGGTCTGTCACTTGGTTCTTGCTAAGTGGCTTCATACAGCTAGGGATATATCTTAGCATGTGTATTTAATGCTTTTGAAAGGTGCTTAGCTGACAGTCTCAGAGGATGACTCCTGGGCACAGTCTGCCTTCAGTTATGTGCAAGCTACTCCTCTTGATATCGGTGAGAACTGCCTTTGCTTATGAGAGATGTAGGCAACTCACATTTTCCTCCTGTCTCTCCTCTGCTACTCTGACATATTGGCAACCTTGAACCTTCCCCTTTTTAATGATCACTTCTAATTCTTACGTGATTCTAACATGATTGATTGAAGTGTGCCTACTGGGAGTCAGTGCTGGAACTGCAGCTCTATGAATGCTTTCATAGAGTTTGCTTCATCGTTTTAATCCTTAGACTAGTCTGAGCATCCCTTGATGATTTCTGTAATTCTCCCCCAAATAGCGCTGCTGAATACATTATTCTGTATTTGTCTGTGTTCTTACACCTTGATCTGATGCAGAGTTATCTCACATTGGATTTGTGTTCTGGTGTCTGTTTTCATATGTGCATCTCTTCCACTGCTTTCCAAATGTGTCTGAATTGCTAAGCTTCTGTTCAGAGGTTACTGCTTCTCCTCTCAAAGATCTGAATTTGCTTTAGTTTCTTTGATTTTTGACTACTATTTTGGCCCACAGATCTAGCTTCCAGGTTCTCTCTGTTTTATTCTGGTATCCAGTGGTGCTCATGTCACCATCCAGATTGGGCTTGGGCAAAAAACCCCAAAGTATCTCGAGTGGCAGACCAACATTCGTGTCAAAATTGACAGGTCTTGGCTGTGGGACATCTCTGTTTTGCTCACCCCAGAGCCACACTGACAGCTCCTTCTGGTGCCACAGCAAGACATGGGGAGAGGCAGCAGCGCCATCCTCCTGCTCCTCCCATGAAAGCAGAAGGTGCTGCCTTACTGTCCACAAATCTCTTGCTCCTCAGTCCTGGTAATTTCCTTCAAAAGACCAAGAACTAAATTTGTCGGTGCTTCTGACAAACAAGGAGCTTTTTTTTGATGCCATAAGATTGAAGCATTGTCTGCTTCACACTTTCCTTAATGTTCCCCCCCCGCCACCTTCTGTTCCCATTGCTTAGGCTTTGTCATGATTTGAATCATCTGCTTTCTGAGAGTAATCAGATTAAAATATTAGTTTTCTATATCTGAGATTTCCTTTCCTGACACAGAAAAAAACTGCAAGATGAGGCGGTTCCTCAAAAAGTGCTATGGCAAAGTCGTGCATTTCAACTACGTTGAAATTCACATTGTCTGTACTCTAAACATCACTTCCACAGATTATTTTACCATCACCATTAAAAGACAATGCCAAGTTCTCCTTAGGATGTACTAATTTTCTAACTTCTTTTCCATTTTAATTTAAGCTAAAATCTAACCATATGTCCTAGTTTAAAGGACAGGTGTCTGCCAAAGAAGTCACCTCTGCCCTTCCCAAGAGAAAAGCCCCCGGCTAAGAGGCTGCAGCCACCTGCAGCCCTTCCCCTCACCATGGCCACTTCTCTTGTCTCTCTTAAATACTGGTCGTTATCATGTCTTAGGCAACAAATGGGACAAAATTCCCTGAGAGAAAGAAGAAAAAAAGACGAAAATTTCCTAACCTCCAACATTATCCACCCTGAATTTTTTCCCATACCAACATGTTACATCAAACTTAAACTTCTAAACTATATACATACATGCAATACCCTAATTATATACATATATACATCTAGATCTAGATACAGGCACAGTGTGACAAGTGGTTCACCCCAAAACAAGGTCCCCTTGAGGTATGCATCTTGTCTCTCCATTCGTCTGCATCACCCACCAGGTGCAATCTGCTCCCTGAGCAAAGACAACCCCACAGATGGGTTTGTCTTTGCTCGAGGCAGAATTAATCCAAAAAGTCTTTCCTAGCATACTTTTCATATGCACCACTTGAACCTTGTCTTCATCTGTTGTACGCAGATTGTTGTACTCAGATTAGGCAGGTCCAGCTCTGCTGGTGGAGCCTCTGGTGTTAACTAACCAGGTGGCCTTTGCTAAATGCAGCTCCCAATTTTTGAAAGCCTCCCTGCCCAGTGCCTTGAAGGTGGTTTTTAGCAGGCAACCTTTCCTTTGAACATCCACCCCAGCACCGGTAGTCGGGGTGCCAGAAGGAGTTGTGCTTCTGTGCCAATTACCTCTGAGATGGCTTGGACTCCTTCACAGGCTGCCAGGATTTCCTTCTCTGTGGGAGTGTAGTTGGCTTTAGACCATGTGTAACTTCTGCTCCAGGGTCCGAGTGGTCATCCTTGAGTCTCACCAGGCACCTTCTGCCAAAGGCTCCAGGAAAGACCATTGATCCTGGTTGCAGAGTAAAGCACATTCTTCACCTGTGGTCCTGTCCTCACTGGGCCAAGGGCTATGGCGTGAGTGATCTCCTGCTTGATCTGGGCAAAGGCTTGTTGCTGTTCAGGGCCCCAGTGGAAATCGTTCTTCTTGTGGGTAACTAGCTAGAGAGGGCTCACCATCTGGCTGTACTCAGGAACATGCATCCTCCAAAAGCCTCTGGCGGCTAGGAAAGCTTGTGTCTCCTTCTTGCTGGTTGGTGGAGACATCGCGGTGATCTTATTGATGACCTCGGTGGGAATCTGACGCCGTCTGTCTTGCCAATTCACTCCCAAGGAACTGGATCTCCCGAGCAGGTCCTTTGACTTTGCTCTTCTTGATGGCTGCAGCTGCCCTTGTGGCTCAGCCAGAACCTGGACAGTTGTAACATCCGTGGGTTCCACCACTGCACCATCAGACTCTCCCTCTTTGAGACAAGGAGAGGGCTTCCCACCAGCTAGGGAAGAGTATTCCCTCAGCATCTGGCCTATCTCCTCCAATACCCCCATCCAGTCTGGGTGGTTCATTTCTGAGGTGGGCTGTGGGACAGTGTCAGGCTGTGCGGCAGCTTCAGGCTATGGGGCAGCATCAGGCTCTAGGGCAGTGTCAGGCTCTGGGGCAGTATCCCTAGTGTCGGATTGGTGTCAGAGCGGTTACCCAAGGCAATCTCACCTTATCTCTGAATGCTAAATAGAATAGGCCTAACAGCAACACCAGCCATTGTACGATATGGTTAGCATCCAGAGGAAATTTCAACCCTTTGAAAGCTGGTGGGGTAGGCTCAAAGAAATGGATGAAGGTTTGGGAGAAAACTTCCCCTGGTGTTACTTCCTCACAATGGGTCCCATTATTAATGAAACCTCAAAAACATGCACTTAGCGTGTGATAGCCACGTATCCATGTGCCCACATTCCAGAGGAAGTTAAAAATCCATGAATTCCTCACCTTATTGACCCATTGTGCAAACTGGATAACAGCCACAGTAGCTTTAGGACTCATGTTTAGATAAGAAGTTGCAAATGGGAAAAATATAGTCACAAACATGTACCAACAGAATGAGGGTAGGCTAGACCACATGGTGCCACCTAACGAGGTTTCTGTATTCAGCACACAAAAATGGGTTACGCAGGAATTGTTATTCCTTTTTCACCCTTTCCTCTCAATGCTCTCAGGCCTCACATTGGGTGCCAAGATCTGTCCTAGTTTAAAGGACAGGTGTCTGCCAAAGAAGGCAGGACCTTGGAATGGAAGATGTGACCCCTTTCCCTCTAAATTATTATAACTTTGAAATTACGGGGCTCTCAGGCAAAGATATGGGGAAAGGAATAATAGTTCTTTACTGGTATATATGTATAACAAGGCAAACAAGCAAACAAAAACAGCAGCAGCAGCGAACAGAAGCAGAGGCCCAGTCCCAGCCCTCTCTCGGCCGCAGGCGCGCTCCCTTTTGCTGCAGTTCCGTGCCAGGGGCGCTGGTGGCTCCCGGCCGGGCAGGGGTGCGATGGTTCCCCCACGGCTGCAGGGAGCCTCACGCATGGTAGAATCATTAAGACGGAGCTCAGCGGTGGCAGTGAATTCTTCCCACAGCAACTGCAGACCAGCCGTCTCCCCTCCAATTCGAGAGTGAGAGAGAGCGAGGAGCCGAGCCCATCCCCTCACTCCCAAGCCAAAAATCTTGTGGTATCTCTGCCATTCCCAAGAGAAAAGCCTCTGGCTAAGAGGCTGCAGCCAGCTGCACTGCTTCCCCCCACCTTGGACACTTCTTTTGTCTCTCTTAAGTAATGGTCGTTATCATCTCTTACGCAACAAACAGGACAAAATTCTCCGAGGGAAAGAAGAAAAATAAAGGAAAAATGCTTACCTCCAACACCATAGCATTCCCACTGTTCAATCTATTGCTTCTCTGACAGAAAATCATCTGCTGCAAGTCTTACATTTGTAGCTCAACAGGACACAAATCAGAAAGGAATTTTTGGTTTTCAGAGTTATGCCCAAAGGTTAATAACTGCAGATTGTAGTTAGAAATACTTTTCTCTGTGATGTTACTGTGAGTATGCAAGCAAATCCCACTTTTCTGACTAGTGGAAAAAAAATCAGACAACCCAAGTGAAAATCGTACTAAATCTGAAAAGATGCTAATGTGCTAAGAAGCTGGTCATAGGTCATAGATGGTCATAGATGGTCATAGATGAGAGGAAAAAAGGCCTCTGTTTCCTAAGAAATAAAGATTCGGGTGAAGAAGATGAATAAGGTCCTGTGGATAAAATGGAAAGTAAAGATCTGTCTCTTGTTTCCAATAAAGTGCTGCTAGAGGGTCTCCCAAGAGATTTCTGTTAGTCTATATATTTTAGATTCCTGAAGTTTAGTTGTTTCAGCACAAAAACAAATAACATAAACCCATGTCACAGCATATCCTTTTGCCTTGGTATCATCTGCCTGAAGACTTTAATGTTGACCAAGATACTGCATCTCATTATTTGTAGTTTAGTTTAGGTTCATTTTTCATGGAGCTAATGGATTCTTTGAGGCTTGCAAGCCTGAGTGAGCTGGACAGGTGAGGGCTGGCAAAGATCCATGACATGGGTATAACTCAACAGCTTTCCTATAGTTTGATTTTGAATATCATAAAAGCCCAACTTTGATAACAGATTAGTGCATCATTACTTAGTGTATTATTGTACAAACTCTGATTAATGTATTTTCATTTTATCAGTAAATGTAGCCACGTATACACAAAACTCGTACATTAAACAATGCTGACATGAACATGGTTATGTACGTGTACATGCCTTTCCTTTGGTGCATAAAGAGTAATTTTTATTGTGTTTAACTGCAACAGCCACACTTTTATTAGCTGGTTATAAATTTCCTTAGCACAGGACTTCTCAATTATTATTAATTGTTCTAATCCTCAAAGAGACAAGCCCATTAGGCTTGAGAGCTGTCTCGTTACCCCTGTACTCGGATCGAAGCTGGGGAATGACTCAGCAGCACTCAGAGAGGTACAGGCAGCCTGGGCTTCCCCTCCGGGGTCTTATTTATAACCAAAAAGCCAACACCCAAAAGGTAAAAGGGTAACAGAAGGTTTCCTCCAGAGCTGCATCTAAACCCCAAACCACATCTGTGGTGGGGCCTTCCTCTTCTGTTTCCCAGGCAGCTGTTTCCCATGTCTTGAATTGTGTGTGGACATTTGATGTGGAGGGGTTGTGCTAAGTGAGAGCTGGGCTGCAGCCCGGCTTCCTGCCTTGCTGGGCACTGCCCTGGTGCAAAAGAGAGAGGGCATTTGTCCCTCCTTGTGGGCACAGGTGTTCTTGGGTGCAGACAGGAAAATACCCTTGCTTGGGCATCACAAGATTCCAGGTCGCTGACTGCCCTGCTTTTTATCTCAAAGATGATAATTTTCAGAAAGTGTCTAATAAGCAAGAAACACTCCTGAATTTTTGGAATTAGATTTAGGTGATTTTATGTAATTCTCGCCTTTCAACTATTGGTTTCAACTTTGCCTTTCATTCTTTCAAGTTGTTCCTTGTCATGTTCTAGTTCAGGAAACATTAAAAGTAACCTTTTCCTAATGTTACAAGATATCAGGAGAGTTGTCTGCCTGAGTAATGAAAGTGTTTAATTTCAAGAGGGGGGCAGGTTATCATCTGACTAATACAAAGGAAAGGAATTATGTCTGGAGGCAAGGTCCCTGGACTGGGACTCAGAGACTGTGTTCCCAGCTCAACTTTGTGCACTTCTTTCTACTGTTTTCTGTTTTAAGCTTTCTATATCTCATTTACCTAGGCTTTAAGTTCTTTAGGTTTGAGGCTTTACCATGTACCATGAAACTATGGGGTCCTGATTTTCACTTGGAATGTCTGGGTACTCTAATAATTGAAAAGAAAAAAATAGCTCATGTCATTGGCTTAGTGTAGGAAACAGGCAAGTCACAGGGCCACTCACTTCTAAAGGCACTCTGTTCATCATCTCAGCCTTTTACCACCATTTGAAGTTGGTTCTTTATATGTTTCTGCACCAGTAAAGTGTTTGCTGAAATTCCCATCTCCCTCCTAGGGGTGTTATTAGGTTCAACACATTACCATTTATAAGTACTTTTCTATGCCTGGATGAAAGTAGCTATAGATACACAGTAATGCTCTGCATTAATGGCAAGGCTTAGCATCAATGGACTACGCACTATGGAGAGGGAAAGGGGCCTTGCATCCGAGATACAGCCCCTCTGAGGGCAGCACAAACCACAGGGCATCCCAATCCTGGGATGTGATGCTGGGCAAAGCTTGTATTCCTGGAGCTGAATGAGACAGGAACATGCTGGTGATCAAGGCACACCATGGTGGCACTCAGAGCCAGAAACACCCCCGACCGTCCTTCCAAAGCACAGAACACAATCAAACAGCTCCTGAACTTCTGCAGCAAGAAGTCTAAAGAGATTTAATTGCTCCAGTTTTAGAACTGGGTAATTGTACCTGGGCAAAGTGTTTCAGCACCGTAGTAATAATTAACCATGTAGTGCACTGGTTCTCCTGACAGCCCTAACGCTGGGCTCTGCAAAACTGATTTCCTTCTTCTCTATTAAGATGCATTTACAGCAAAATCTGTGCCACTGACCTTATATCTTAATGATCATTTGGTTACTGGAAAAGATGCAAGTCAGAACCCCAGAGGTTAAATGTATCTAACTGCACAGCAAAGAATACCAGTTGGTCTGGGAGCATTTCAGTTTCCTAAGAGGAAGAAAAACTTTCATTGCATCAGATGATTTTTAAATGCCAAGATCATCTATTTAAAAAACTCATTAAAAAGATTTTGTATATCTGAGATCTAGTTTGTTTAGGTGAGCCTTTTTTCTTGTAAAAACCACATAAAGTAGACACTAAATATACGATATGAATTTATTCAAATTTCAGATTTCTAAAAATATTCTTGAGAGCAATATGTAACTATAAGTTCCTGTGAACAAATTCCTAGTGTAAAATAAGAGTCCAGTTCCTTGAGGATTGAAAGATGCAGCAATAATCTTGGGTAGATGTGGAGCTACGATGTTTTTGAGTAACATGGCTTTGAGAGAACAAAAAGAGAGAGAGAAAGGCAGATTTCATGAAGCTGCTCAGCTGTTTGGGACAAATCTTGCAGACACAAGACATTTAAAAGATGCTTTTGGGTTATGTTGTGGTGGAGCCATAGTTGAGTTCAATTAGATTGAATACCTGAAATCATCCAAGCCATTGTGAGGCACCTGACAAGTGTGTGTGGTCCGTGTGCCTCCAGGAAGCATTTGGAAAGCACAGAAAGATCAAGCTGGACACTTTTCTGCCAATGGGATTAATTCATTCAGCAGTGCAATCTATGTTTCATAAGAGAAAGAGACTTCTCTGAAGAAGGTGGCATATTAGATAAGTCAGAGTTTGAGCTGGCCTTAGGGGTTCATGTCTTTCATAAGATTATACTCTCATTTATTTTGTTCCAATTCATGTGAGCCAGCCTGTATAGGAAGAAATCCTCCACAAAAAAAAAAAACCAAAACCAGTTTTACATCAGTTATTAAATCTTCTGCATCATTTAGAATCCCTTCAACAGCAGAACTGGGCCAATCCCAACCTTTTTGTTATGTTTTGGGTCTCTAGAAGTTTGTAATGAAAAGGGCAATTTTTCTTATTTCAGCAAATAATCCAAGCCCACACTGAAACCCTGAGCCAGGGAAAGACCAGCAGTGCATCCAGGGGAAGTGACACTTCTGATGGAGAGTCACCTGAGGCTGCTCGCCATTGTAGGCTGTTCTCCTTTGGCAGATCTGCCAGTTAAAGATGGCATTCACACTCAGTTATTGCCATTAGCAGAAATATAATGTTAAAGAAAGTTTGTTTCGTATATGCAGTTGTCCAGAACTCAAAGAATTATGAAATATGACAATGAAAGAAAAGCTACAGAGTTAAAACATCCTTGAAAAGGCTATGTAATGCAAATATATATCCAGACATTTTGCATAAGTTCCATCCCAGCATTGCATACTGCATTTCTGCTTGCAAAAAAACTATTAATTTGGAAAGAGGACAGGAAATATCACTATGTTCAGAAAATTGTTCTGCTGAGGAAAAGTAACTTACTTAATTAGAGTGAATTAACTAATTTGAAGATGTCTGGAGGTACCTCTGGACAATATTAAGGTGAAGGACAAAATGTATAGTTTATAGGAAACATGGAAAATGATATATTTTCTGATGATTGGCTAAAAGTATTTGATATGAAATGTCTCTTAATGAAATTTTTCCCCAAAATAATGATTACAAGGTGCTTCAGGAAATATTTAAGTCTAATTTAGCTTTATTTCTGGTGTTCTAGGTTAATGAAAAGCATTCCCTAGGCAGCTGCACATTGTCTGCTGTGTTTTTTCTTACTATGAATCTCATGACATAAAGCATAAGAATATTAAAAAAAATATACATGCTACAGGGTCATAATGCACTTACAAGCAGATGGAACATGTTTGGCACAGAACAACCTGGCTACCTACTCCAGCACTCCTCTCTGATGTCTGTGACATTAGCAGCAGGAAACAGGCACAATTATTTGTGAGGCATTATCTGTGCTCTTCGTTTAAGAAAGGAAAAAAATAGTGAAACTTCCCAGTTAAGGTGCTGAAGCACTGGAGAGCCATTTACCACCCTAACTCCTTCCAAGTGGAAACTTCTTTGCTTGAAATACAGCACACTGCATTAAGTCTGCACACTTTTCAAAGAACACCTCCAAAGATATCTGTAATGCAAAGGTATCTGCATGCATTGATATGGTAATCAAATGTAAATGTCATAGTAGGTTACTTGAGATTATATATTTTACAACACAATTACATTCCCATTAAATTAATACAGGAATCTTGCATTAACAAGTCACATTTGCCGGCAAATACCTACTAAATGGTTGTCTGTTACAATGCAGAAAAATGCAAATTTTGACTGATGTTAAAATACAAGACTTCATTGCAATAGACAAACAATAGCTGATCCACTTCTCAGTACTTTGTGGGTTTATTTTTCCTCATCCAATTGCTGTGTTCACAACCTGGGTACCTGATACAGTGACCTGTATTACAATATATGCTTGGAAAAAACCCCAACCAACCCCCAAATGTAATCACTGTGAGAATGGATAAGTTTTCATGTCCAAGGGGGGAACATTCAAATTATTTATGTGTCTAATACTATGCCCTCTTTATTTTCAGCACACGCCTCTAAGTTCCAAACTTAGGTAGTTTCCCGACTTAGGATTTTGTGTTGCAAATTTAAAGGTGGCACAACTGATTGTCCTGTATAGCCTTGAGTATGTTGGCATGTTACAAGGTTCTTACATTAACGATTTGTTTCTTCCAGTTGATAGTGTAGAGCTCTGAGTATCTGGCAGTGAACACACCACCTGTGCTGGGTTACTTTGATACCAAGAGCTGGAATCCTTTTTTACTTTTTTCTTGCTGCAGCAATGGAAATTCCTACTTTCAATTTCCTGATTTGCCAGGAAAGATGAGAAAACCCTGTATCCTGGTGAAAACTCCAGAAGGAATTAGCATTCTAAAGAATTCCGCCCGGAAGCTGTGTCCTTTTCCCAGAACTCTCCAGGACAAATTGTTTGAGCTGGGCTCTTTGATACCCTGGGAGACACCGTCACTGTCTAACCTGAAATGCTTCCATAACAAATGCTGGATGCTGTCGTCTTCCTCCAATGACTGAAAAGAGACTGCTGAAAGTCATGGAGGCCGCTGCAAAATAAAAACAATGTGATGGAAAGTTGGAGCCATTTCCTTGGCTGTGGTAGCTCACAATAACTTCCAAAAAGTCAATACTGCTACACTTAATTACTCTAAGTAAAAAATTTTGGTCCATATTTTCATCAGCCTTTTGGAGCAATAGAATCTCAGCCACCCACAGCACAGCCTTCATGGTGGCATGGACCAGAATTACCTCTGGCTATGGAACCAGCCCAGATCGATCGCTGAAGTAAAAAGCCTTGTTACTTACAAAGACAGACTTGCATTAAGTATGCACAAATCATAGGCTGAGGCAGAATAGTCTTTCCTGTAGCTATTGTCAAAGGCAATAAAACAAAGCATTTGTGTAGATTCAGTTCTCATCACAGATATTAATGCATGCAAAATCTTTTTGGATTCCTTTCTACAGCCACAAACCTTAGCTCAATCCTTAATCTCATGATTTGGCCTCAAACTTACCAAAAAAATAAAAAAGCCAGTCATGTAGCTTCTGCAGCTGTCTGCAACATAATTCATGGTGGAAAATTCATTTAGACTTGATTTATTGAGGGTGCTCACTTAAATCTTCTGTAGCACGATAGATTGCATCTCAGTAAAAGGGGCCAAACCAAATGGTATTTGGATGAAGTATAAAGCTTCAGACCCTGACCTGAGCACATTCCTAAGACTCGATGACTTCATCATCCAGCCATTGCTAAATTAAAGATGAAGAGTGTAGGAAGTTGTGCATAGCAGATGCAAATGTGTTTTATATAGAATATGCTAACTTTGACTATTTTTTGGTATTGTTTGCACACCCAAGGAATGTAAGATGAATTTGTACAGATTCTCTGTGGGTGTAAGAAATGCACACTCATCTAATAAAGGAAACTATATACATGAAAATTCAGTTTTCTTGGAATTTAACCAAATTCATCTATGTGAAGTAGACAGTATTTTCACACACACACATACACACACACACACACACATATATAATTTTTTTCTTCCAAGTACTAAAAATAATCCATCCTCATCATGAGTACATTTTAAGAGATCCATTATATGAGTTCAGTAGTACCAAAATGCATAAATTACATGAAAAATTCTGTGGTGATGTTCTTGTAGGACAAAGACTGAAAGTTTGTAAAGCCCAAGCTGCATATGTTTATTAAAAAAAAAAAAAGTTTTAATGTCTGCTCTGGAACTGAAAAGAATTGGGAAAAAGATCTCCTGTATGCTGAGAAAGAGGTAAAATGAAAAGAAAACTTGAAAGCTGCCTCATACAGCAAGTAACACTATCTGTGATCTGCATTTTAAGAGCATCTTCAGAAAGAACCAAGTCAAAACAAGGATTATCAATACAAAAGTATCATCAGCAAGGATAGAATTTTATGGGCCTTCTTCTATGCTTAGACAAAGAGAAATAAATGTGCAAGTAGGAGGCTGAGGGAGGATTATGACATGGCATGGAATGATTATGCGTTTATTTGCACGGGTAATCAAATGGAGAAACAATTGAGTCAAACTCAAGATATCCTTGCTTCTTTTTGCCTTTTGTCACTCCAATGAGGAAATTACAAATTTACAAGTGAAGAAAAATAACGGTTCACACGATACTCCTCCATCCAGTGTCAGAACTGCCAATCTGTGCCTATTTGTGTAGGGAGTGTGAACAATCCGAACACAGACCATGAGCATGGTCTAGATTTGTGAGCAGACACAGAGGGCCTCCACCCAAAGAAATAAGAACATAAAAAGAATGGCCACTAAAAGGGTAAAACATATGTGCAAATGGTCATTCATGAAAAGCAACATTCAGTGGTGAAATAGCATTGTAGTTACCATGGCAGGGAATGGCGCAGCTCTCACCTTTCTTCACATATTGCTTTTAACCCAATCTTATTTCAACTGTCATTGTCCAAAAAGCCCTGACCAACTGTTTCAAGGTGACACTGGAATGCTTGGGACATCTTTTCCACTTTTATTTTTTGTACATGTGTTAAATCATTCTTAACTGTTGCTAACAAAGAGTTGGTATTTTTTTCTATTTCTGTATGAAGGCCTTGCCCTCCTTTTTTTATACAAGCACATACACCTTCACTCACTGTATTTGACCTAAACCTTCTATTTTTATTCAACACTTTATTTATGTGTAAAATTTACTATATCAAGATATTTTAAGTCAATAGAAGAAGTATTTACATTATAATGAGCATGCAGCTATTTCAACCTGATTGACCTTGTTACAGCTTGTCATTCAATTTCTTAATTAAAAAGATGCAATTTCGTTTCTATAGAGCACCCAAGGAAGATGAAATTCTGAGCCAAAAATAAACCAAACCTCTTCTGGAACTCATAAAGAAATGTCTTATGATATTCCAATGTGAAAGGTCATTGATTTACTGCCTCTGACTAATTATAATTAATTTGGGAAACAGAATGTTTCTTACCTTCATTAATATTTTTCTTTACTATAGGGATAGAGGTCTGAGACTTGGACAAAACAAGAAAGGTCGTAAATAGAGCATCATTCTTTCACTCCTTTGAGAGTCTACTGAAGTCTTCAGAGAGGCAAGTTATTTGAGAATGTGCTTAAATGTCCCTTTTCAGTAAAGAACATCACATTCTTCTCTTTGCTTGGAGATTAAGGTATCTTTTTACTGTACTTTGTTGAATTGAGGAATTGTTCTAAATTCAGAGATAGAGCACAATTTATACAGTAAGACGGAAATATAAACACAAATTCCAACTTCCTCATAAAAAGGAATCTTTGCAGTATTTGTTGACTTCATTTAGCAGGGATGAAAGAAGATTTTATACAAGAATACTGCTTTGAAAATGATGCTTTTCAGTGAGGATTGCTCTTTGAGCTTTCCTTTCCAGAGTCTGATACCTATGAAGAGCCCACCTTTGTGGTGGTAAGTTCTGAAAAGCAGCTGTCAGGGTTCCTATCAAAATGGTTTTAGGATCAGCATTTCAAGGAGCAAAGGATATGCTACAACCGTTTTATCTAATCCAGCCAAGACCACCAGTGTTCAGCAGGTGATGCCAAAGAGGTGTTAGAGATGTTGCGACCAGCTAATTGTTAAGGTTATATTACTTTCTACATAATTTTATAATCATTTTACAAACATTAATGCAAGACATTAAATCAAGTATTGCACTTGAAGTTTAAAAATAAACTCAGGACAGTAAATGTTTATATGTGTTAATAATAATGTTGCCAACCAAAACTAAGCACAATCAAGTGTAACATCACCTGGCATATGAAATTCCCGATCTGAGTGAAAGCCCTCAGAAACTGATGTCAGTAAGTCTGTCTGCTGACATCGGCGAGCTTGACAAACACCAAACCAAATGTGGGTCATTCTGAAAGCTAGTTTTGTCTGGTTTCTCCTGCAAAACTGCATTGTGGCACTTCTAAGTTTTCCACAAGAGTCAATTAAAAAATGAATGCAGGAGGAAGGACTTTTTTGCTGAGAGAAGTATCTTCTTGATCTTAGATGATTATGGATTTAATGACTCATTTCATTAGCTGACACTGCTCCGAATGGCTTTAGCTAAGAAACTATCAATCACTGCTGGAAATTCAGCTTCAAGTATTTGCAAACAGCTAACAGCCAAAATGGATGACAGGAGATGGGAGAGGAAGGACGAGGCAGGAGGTTCTATGGTTTTGTAGAGCCTGTTGTCTGCAACCAGATGTCCATTGCCCAGCCCATTCCACAGGCTCTCCGCAGTGATTTCCTGCAAAGCCCAAACCGAGGAAGGGACCTTTGCCTTGGGGCTGCGCCTACAAAGTTGTGAACTCTCCAACACTGAGCATTTAGTTCCAGCAAAGGGACACCTTGTCATCCTGTCACTGAATGACATCCAATTCATCCTTGCCACTAGATGACAGCACAGCAACACACATCTAGGAAGGAACCTGTATTTTGCTACGGGTTAAGAATTCCTGGAGACACAGGTTTCAGAAATTTTAGGACTAGCCCCATGGAGGCAAGAGATGACATGGAATTTCTGTGTCTTTGGACTTCTCCATCCAAGATGAATGACGAGAAGGAACTTGCATGATGTCTGTGCTGCTGAGCAGGACAAAAGGCTCATGTGCACTGGAATGCTCTGCAGCTGGATGGTTTCCTGGTGTTTGTACAGGTAAAGCAGAAAGTAGGAGAATGGGAGGCCAGCAACCCTCAATGCCAAAACACAGACCTGGCTACTAAATCCAAATGTCTAAGGAAGGTATATGGTACAAGAAGAAATTAGGATCCTTTTGAGATCAGATGTCTTCTGATGTTTTAGTTCAACAAGTCTTTTCTCAGTGCTGATCTGGGAACTTCAGGAGTACAGTAGACCTTTACATATTGAAAGACCAGAGAACACTGGTACTGATGGATGCTTTGGGCTGGAAAACGCCAACAATGCTGTCATTATTTCATGGACACTTCTTGACGTACTCAAGATTTCTGGTAAAATACTTAAACTTTGTCAGATATTCTGATGAAAAATGAAAGATAATTAAGGGAAAAAAACCTATGAGTTCAATTTCATGAACATTAATTCTGGAGAGTTGATGCAAACAAGAATCTTCCTCTCTGCTCTTTTTCTCTACTCCAAGTTACACTATTCTTCCATGAAGCGAAAGAAGAGGGGTGTCCTGGGTTGCAGTGTATTCTATTACCATCTTCAGGAGCTGTTAAAACTAGGTGGGGCTGTGTCCCCTGTGTCCTCTCTCGGGACTATCTTCTGTTAATAGGCCAGCTGTCGGAACCGGGTGGGGCAGCGTTCCTTATCTCTCCCATGCCCCATCCTCCCTCTAGGGAGGATATCTCCCATTAATGGGCCATCTAGTCTCACCACATGGCTGATAAAATTACATCCTCCCATTGTGAGATGCTCTGCCCAGAGGGAGGGACCAAGCATCCCATCCTGGATATAAGCTAAGATTCCGAACACCACAGCCAGCCCTTACCTACTGGATTCCCAGAGGACAAGAGCTACCACTGGACCTTCAGGTGAAGACCAGACCTTTTCTACAGGATCACTGCTTCAACAGGACCATCTTCAGCAGAACTCTGGAGGACTGCAGCCACCATTTTATTGGACTGCTACCAACACCCTGACTGACAGGGTGTCAGGTTGTATCCTGACTCTGTCAGTGGTTTTTTTGTACTATTGCATTTATTTTAGTTTTTTTCCTATTAAATTGTACTTCTGACTTGGAGTTTCTCACTGGTTTTGCTTTCAAACCAGCACAAGGGGCTACCACACAAACAGGTCCCTGCTCCAAACTTCTGTAATCCAGTCCACTCCCTGTGCTCAGTGCAGGGAGGTGGAATACGTGATCTACTGAGATCCCTTCAATCCCAGCTTTCTTAAGTCATTGTAGTCCTTGAGTTTGAATTAATACAATATTTTGTTATATTAATTCTTCACCCCCAAAGAAGGAAGATCTAGAAGTAGGTCAATATTCCTGTGCCACAAGACAGGGCTCTACATCAGACTCTAAGGGGAAGGGTTTCTCATGGTAGAATAATCTAGAAGAAATTAACTGTTCCTTCAGATGAAGTCTTGGAATGATGTCTCATATTTGTGCAAGCACTCTGCCTTCAGGATATTCTGAGATCAATCCCAGTCTCTTTCCTCTCCTCTGCCCTTTCCTGGAAATTTCTGAACATAAGACTTTTTTTGCTTGTCAAAAAATGTAGTACATTCTTGTGAAAACTTTTGCTTTTGAAAACCCTGCTTTTCCAAGAAACAGTCGTGTTTCCAAATTTTTTTCCAATCAACAGATGGGGAGAAGGTTTATGGTTTTCTGTGTGGCAGAAAAAAAAAAAAAAAGAGGAAAAACTGTGGATTTAATTTCAGTGTAACATTTTAAACCACCACCCCCCAACCCCCTCCCTCCAAAAAATGTCCTCCTTATCTGTCCTTTCTTAAAAATGCACATGTCTAAGCCTGAATTATTAGAGTGTTTTCCTCCACATTTGGTCAGTTCCTGATAATTAGTGCTACTGCGTATGTGTAGGTATTCACCACACACAGGTGGTGACACAACAGGACTGCAATATATTAGCATTTTGTGACCAATTCTTTAACATGTTTACAATTTTCCTCATAATTCTGCTTTCTTTCAAAGGGTAAGGAGAAATTACAGCCCACTGAGAAAAGGAGGAGAGAATAGTTGTGTGTGGGCAGAGAATAAGCGTACTACAGGATTTTGTGATTTTCTTTCATCTATTTCTTTCTATTTGATAATAAAGCTGGTTGATACCATACAGGGAGTACTTTATCATTGGCAAAAATGTGTAGGAGAAAAAAAACCCAAGCGTGCCATTAATTGCTTATAAATATATGCTCTCAACACTAGCAATCAGCCTTCAGGATTTCTAACCTCTAAATTCTGTTCAATTCCTTCATTTGAATAAAATTATCAACTTGTATCTTTTCTAGCATGATTAAACACATCGCTTGCAGGCAGGTTATGATTAAATAGGAACGATTTACATTTTTTGAAATACACAGACTCTGTGTCTCTCTGTAGGTGTGTCAGTGCATATCCATGTCCCAGAATAAACCTCCACATGTCTGGATACACACATGAATGTGTGTGCCCATGTCTGCATGTAAATAGGGGAGTGGGGAGCAGGAAAGAGAAACCAAAGCTAAGTTACATGGAACGATCTAGATGTTCAGGCCAGTTTCTTCAGTCTTCTGCACCCCGTTGCATCCAATGTGACGTTCATAAGAATTCAGTACTGGATTTCTCAGGGAAGTTTAAGACCCAAGATGCTGAGCCTTTCTCACTCTTCCAACCAAATAGCTTGAGGAGCTCAGCTGGAGGTTGTTACTTCTTTCCTAGAAGGCCTGTGTTTTAAAAGCATGTAGGAATAAAAAAGAAACTCTCTCAGCTTGCTGAAAGATTTTTCTTTAGACAGGCATGACTTGCATACATATGGCTGCACCTGCAAACACTATAGGAATATTTGTGCAGGCCTGTTAAAAAGCTGGCCATAAAAGTAATTTTCCCCAAAGCCATGGCTATAAAAAAAATTTCCTTACCAAAATGTTACATGCTTTTAAATCTGTTTTTATTTCCCTTACTTATTATTTACCGTCATTCTGCCTCCCCCCCACCCCACAGAGTACCAAGGCTGTGCTTGAGAGAGACACAAACATTCTCTCATGTTATGATCTGATGCTATAATGTGTTCTGATACTGCAATAATAAATGAGAGAATTAGTGCCAGTATTACAACACATCAGTATACAACAGGAAAAACCACATGAGGGATGGCAGAAAGGGGAGTATCTCATGTCTGCTCAGTGGTAACTGGGAATAAGGTGGGCACTTCTGCTCATCACGTGCCTGCCTATGTCAGCTGAGTCTGAACTTCACTTTTCCATCACTTGACTGGTTTAACACTGATACAACACCACTGTGGAATTAAGACCAACTGACATTGGTAAAAATGAGGGCAAAGTTAAGCCTCCTCTAACTAAATATCATCCAGTTGATCTTCTTTTTCTCACAGTCTCTACTTTTTCTCTGCCTGTGGCCAATTAAGTAGGAGGCTTCTTGTCCTTCTAGGGTAGGACATTTAATTTGTTGCTGCTGTTCATCTTGCAGTTACAGCTGTCAATCAGCTTCAAGGGCTGCACCGTCAGTTATGGTCCCAGAGGGCCAAAATGCAGAGAAAGGCCATGCTACCATTTGCACTTGCACTTTGATCATGAGAATCAGGAGTTTATCATGTTAATAAGATTATGGCAAGAAGAATGCTATCTAAGCATGATAAATTCTAATGTCTTAAGATCCACACTGTTGGACAGTACGGCTTTTGTCTTCATTCATGGACTTGCATTACAGCACTGCTGAGAGACTCTACTGTACTCCTCAGCAGAGACACTTGCAATGTAAATAGCAGGACAGACGAAAGAGAGGAAAAAGTAGAATCTTCATTCCAGTCAGGCCTTCTGGGTCTCCATGAGATTAAATGATCTGTCCAAGGCTGCACAAGTAGTCTGTGGCAGTGACAGTTTTCTGTATTTCATAGTAATCTGTAAACCTCTGTGCTACACAACCAGCAAGTTTTCAAGTTGCCTTTTGATCTGTATTTTGTACCGAGATCTTTTGCCTCAAAATAAGGTCATGACTACTCAGCTCCAAGGAAGTTTGATGCCTTTTACAGCAGTTACCACACCTGGGAAATACCGAGCAGCTTCATTTTCTGATTCAACTCCCTCACAGTTCTGCCCACCTGGACTGCAGCAGTGGTGGGACACCAATTTACCTTTCATGCATCCTCCTTGGCTTTGCAACCTATTGGTACAAATGGGATTCTGCTTTTTGTCTTCTGTCATTTGTGATTCTGATACTACTCAACAAGAATCAATGATCCTTTGCAGTAAAAAAAAAAAAAAAGAAAAATTAACCTCATCTCTAACAGAACTTTTACAAAGATAAGAAGACTGATAAAGTTAAGGACTAAGAGTAGTTTTGAAAATTTATTTGGTAGCCACAAAGCAAAAAGTTTTCAGAAAAGTCATGTATACTGCAACACTGCTGATTTCAGGAAAATTATGCCAGGTAAATTCGACTCATTCCCTTCTCTCTTATGTGAAGGCTAAGGGATACTCAAAATCGACAAAGTCAGAAAGGACTAAAACAATCACAGATAATTCAGATGAAAGGAGCTTAACTGTGCAGTTGACTAGGAAGTAGAAATGACTGTAGTTGGACAAGAAAAATTCAGAATTATTTTGGTACTTGCACGGACTGCACTTAGAATGTTTGGGAATAGCATCCATAAGGTGCTAAAATTCTCTAATAAGCCAAATGCGTATTTGGGTATGTCGGAAAATCAGTTGAAAAGACTAAGAAAAGGTGGTTACACATATGGGGCAATGCTAGCATGACAGATGGTATTTGTTTTATTTATGTCCTCACAACTGTGTTTATGTTCTTTCAAGAAGCCTGGCTGGGTGGAGTCTTGCAGAGAGGTTGTACAGGCTCCTTCTTCAGGGAAGCTGTTGAGTGTGTTGAGACAGAAACAATTCCAGGCTTCATGGGGCCAGCAAAAGAGATACAGAATGAAGATGACGGCTTGAATCTCATGCAAAGACACTGCAGAGATGAGGAGGGTGAAACCAGGCAAATCTCACAACAGACGTTGCCTTCCAAGGAACAAGAGAACAAAATTTGCTCAGTGACTTAGGAAGTCATGGAGTTAACTGGGAGCAACCAACCACCTGCAAGGACAGAGGGACATGGGACAGCTACGTACAAAACACCGTAATCCAATTCTGTCTTCCCCACCTGTTTTAAATAGTATTTAATTTAAAAGTTTCATTTCTAGTTTTTCTTTAAGAAAATGTTGTTTTTTCTAAATTTAAAACCATTCTGTCTGTAGTGGGTTGAATGTCTAGGCACAGCAAGTGTAGTGCTTGGTTGACTCACTGTCCTTGGCAACAGTCAAAATAAAAAAAGCATTATGACAACTTAATACAATGCAAACACCTATTAAATGTTTTCTGACTTCTTGGGAAAACAGGAAGTACTGGAAATTCTCAATGATGATGAATCCTTGAATTACAATTTTGGTCTTTAAATCTTTCTTTCAAGAACAGCAAATTGTATTTAGAAAAATATATAGAGTAAGTAATATGCTTCAGGAAAAGACACACTCTCCTAACAGAAGTTTGTTTTTTTGCCAGATGTTGAGCTTTGGCTCAACTGATTTTTCTCTTAGAACATAGTTCCATCTCCAGGTAAGTTTCTGAGCACATTACTAAGATATTGCTTTTTCTTTTCAGTTCTTCAGATAATTTAACTGCTTCAGGTGCTTTTTGGCTACTGTAAAATAGAGCTCCTCTGTGGTGAAAAGATTTTGGTTTTATTTTCCACGACATTCCCAGGAGAACGGGATCATTTGGCTGTCAGTTCCTATTAGGTAAACAGCACATCTTGGACCTTAGTGCAGAAGCCTCTCATTGCTACCACTGCATAGAGTATAATGCAAGCAATTTATACTTTCCATTTATGTTAATAGTGACTTATTAAAAATTCATCTGAACAACTGAAGCTGGTAGAATCCCCCTGAACACTAAATAATTAATAAGTCTTCCACAAAGGTGACCTAGGCTCAGCATGCAATACGTATTTTTTTGGCTTAGCATGAGAATTTCTTGTTCCCTACCAGAGGAAATAACCAGTGTCCCTATGCCAGTGCCAGAGAATAACTAGGTATCTTCCAGAGCTATGTTAATGAATAAGACACTGCCAAATGTAACTGATGGTAAATGCCAAGGAGAGAAAAAATTATTTCTTAATCTCCATTCTCTTCTGACACTTTCCCCCCTCAGAACATTGCAGATGTCAGGGGGTGGCTCTCTGCTTCAGAGCCCTTTGCACAAAAGAGTGAGAAGCAGCAGTGGTGTTGCCATTATCTTCTATCTAGTGACCAAGGGTTAGAGCAGGAAGGACATGAAAAATACAGACTCAAATCTCATTTTAGATTCAGCAGATTTTAAGGCAGATCTTCATCCTTCTGTTTTCCTGCAGCCTGGTTGATTTTGAGAGTTGATCGCAGTTTTGACTGTTATAATTTCTATTTAATTAATATACTTAATTCAAAAATATAAAGTCATTGGAGAAAGAGTCCAAGACTCCTCATTTACCAAGAGAAAAGACAGATTTTATTTGCAGTGACTTTTTAAATCTCTCTCTAAATACAAATATATTGAATTTTCAATTAATAATCCTTTTTTTCCACACAGTGTGCTACGAGTTCAAGAGATGAGTATTCTCTCCTAGAATAATCAATAATTGGGTTTTGAGGACAACATGACGGAATTTGCAGGGTCAAGTCACTCAATACGGATCTGTCACATCTCCAATTTGTGCATTCAAATATTTCAGCAAAATTGAGACAAACTCTGAACTCTTCAGCACCGGCAAAAGGCATTTCTGATCATGATCAATTACTTCTTGGCTGTTTATGATCATGATCAATTACTGGTGGACAAGTTTTACAGTTATAGACTCCAAGTGGTAACTGAAGAGTGAATTTGAGGATTAAATGTGGTGTGAGTGTCTAAACTCTCTCTTAGTCACCTCTAAAGAGGTGTCTAAGACCAGTGTAAGCACTTTAGAAGATCTTATTCTTACTGAATTGCTCTCAGGTGAAAAATAAGGTCTGTAAAAAAGTGTAATTCTGTGCTTTTCATAAGCCATGTATGAGTAAATCCAATAATTCCACTTGTACCAGCTGACAAAAGAGGGACACCTTCATTTTGATTCTATAGAATGGGAGTTATAAATTATTTAATTTTTAATATATTATAATTAGAACAATGACTAAAAAATGCAGTTATTTTAATGAGCAATGAAGGTCTGAAGTCTGTTAAAACTGTACATAACAATTCTGAATTTTACAGCTGTGAAAGTTAAATTATTTGTGCAAGTGGGATTCTAAGGTATTGATCAGCAAATCCAGTCCTCCAGTGTGTTACGTTTTTTCATTCCATAAAACTTAAGTATCCATAGTCCTTTCACAGTAATTTAAAAAATGAACATGGAGATGTATATCCCCTTCAAAGAGGCTTCAATTACTAATTCTGTTGGTTTATTAGAGCAAGGATGGTGAAGTAACTCAGTGCTGAATCTGAGCCTGCCACAACAATGAGTGTTTTTGGACTGCCAGACAAATCAGTCTTAACAGCATATGTTCATTCCAGAGTCTCAACAAGTCTACAAGGATGCAATACATATTTTCTTACTGTTACCAACTTCATGTCAATCACCAAACACATGAAATTGTAATGGTTACATATTTGAGAGGACAAGAAGGATTGGTTGGAATATTAAATAAAACATTTGTTAGCATAGGAAATTATGGCACAAAAAAATCTGTTGGGCTGAGGGCTGTTAGAAATAGACAAAAAGAGGCCACTGGTGACATTTTAACATTCAGACTAGCAGACTCTCCTATCATAACCTATTTATTAGGCACAGGAAGAATTTATCTGCTTAGCAAAGGAAAAGAATTCTTATTTGTTCCTCACACAACCTGTTTTTTAAATGCCTCTGTGACAGTTCTGTCTCCTGGCCTTGCTCCTATACAGCAATCAAAAAAAAAGAGATGATATAAAACTATAGAACCTACATATTAACAGTATACTCTTTCTACAATGGGAATTGCTTTGAGGGACTTTAATGCTCCCTAAGAGCTCCCTTCACCAGTAGAGTGGCCAATGGAGCTACACAGCCCAAGGGAGACCAAACAGTAACCTGGGTCCCCAAAAGAGAAGGACAGCTCCTGTGAAATTGAGTAAGTTGCTCTCCTGAGCAAGTCTTCTCCCGCTTCAGCCCCTCTTTTAGACTGCGATCATTGGCTATGTGCTTCTCAGAGGAGTCTGGTTGTCTCTAGATGAGTACAAAGGTAACTTTAATACCTCTGTCTCACCTTGAATTCTCTTCTATTACAGTGTCCTTGAAATCTATCAGGGAAAACAAGCCTAATTCCTCATAACTGCTCTGCATCAGAGTCTCTCATAAGCAGGAACTACCCTGAACTGCACTGCACCCTTCTAGGAGTGATAGCATCCCATACCTGATAAGGTAATCAAAGCTGACTGCAATAATTCAGGTGGAACTAGATTTTATACATTATGTCTTTCATTAGTATTCTCTATGTTGGCATTTTCCTCTTTCTACGGATGCATTTCAGCAAGTGTGTGTTTTTTTCCAATTCACTGGGATGATGACTTCAAGTAGTTATTGAAAATAGCCTTTATCTATTCTTTTTCTGGTCAGTATTCTGCACAAATTCTCTTTTTAATAAGTACTTCGTACTTCCTTATACAAGTCCAAATTACCTGTATTGTTGGAGACCCTGAATGTCAGTTGCTCCTAATTCAAATACAGTTCATATCCCTTGGTAAAAGCCTATGAATGCCCTGTGGTTCCCCAGCTATGCAGACATCCATTAAATACCCATGGACTTATAAGAGTTGCACATCCTGATACTCCTGGCTGATGAGCAAGGAGACAAAGAGGAAATCATTTTACTTTGTCAGACAATCTCTAGGTCTCAGAGTTATTATTACTGAGCCTCACTTCCTTGCCGTGAGAGGCAACTTTTTTCTTTAAAGAAACTAACATCTAAACAGATGAGATAAAGGATGGAGAAAGGAATAATATATTATCCATTTTATAGATAAGTAACAAAGGTACAGGGAAAGTAAGATACACTCCTGTGGTCACACAGGAGGTCTTCGGCACAGGCGTGTTCCAAACAAAGCCTTCACTCTGGTGAAGAGTCTATGAACTGTGAGTTGCAAGGATGTTAAAGCTCTTTTGTTAAGTCACATTTTCTCTTTTAAGCAACTTACAACAGGGCTTTTTATGGGAATCTTCTATGATCTAATTAATCATCTCCAGACCCATCATTGCAGATTCAGTACCTGTATTTTTATCAAGCTGGCATTTAGCTTGGGATTTTTTGGCTTTGTGTATGATGAACCCTACCTGAATTCCTCCAGATTCCTTGGTTTTTTTTAATTAAAGTTGTCCGTCTCCCTGTTGCTGGCCAATGTCCTTAGTTACATCAATACTCTGTTCACCACGTGTGCAGCAGGTAACTGGCTTGTGCACGCAGCGAGCAGAGTAAATGCTGCAGGTGCAGACTGGCTTAACTGCACTAAATCTGGGATGAACGGCGAGTGTGAAGCGGACTGAGTTCCCACTGAGCTCTGTGTTGTGTGGAAGGAGCAAAACTTACCCCAGCCTACACTGAGTCTACACAGTGTAACACTGCCCTTTAATCTATATTAGGGTCTTTCTGTCCAGCAAATGAATTAGTTTTATCCAGGTTGGGGTTAGGTAAGAAACAAGTGTGTAAATGGTGGGGACAATGGGGAGACTTTGACTGAGATGAATCAACGCAGCAGTGCAGCTAATGCTAATTGAATCCTTCCACTGTGCACAGGATTACTTTCAATTGGTTCTAGAATGGCCTTTTCCAGGAGATACTCACAGATGTCACCAGAAAGGATTAGGAAAGGACAACCACGAAAAGCTGTCTAATGGCATCATTCCTCTTCCTGGTTTGTCCCAACTTTAGAGTATGGCCTGAAAATGACCTTTAGGCAGGACAAACAAATTCCCAAACATCTTCAATAACTTGCACTGTTAGACATGATCTGAGTCTCCGGGGTTTCTCTATTCCAGAGGCCAATGCTACCAGGGTGGGTCAGAAGCAAACATGGACCTGCTTCAGAATAGTTTTATTTGAGAATGAAGAGAGTCAGAGATAAATGGCAACATTGATATGAAGGAGAATAAACCACAACTGTGCTTCTCAGGGAACAGTTTCTCTTTTGGATGCATGGTTAAAAGTGGGACTGAATTTGCATGTGTGCTTATGATCCCCAGAATGGGTCAGGGCCTTTCTGTACGACAGACGAACACAACAGAAAAGCAACCACGAAAAACCTACATCAGAGACAGAAATTACTTTTCTGCTCCAGGATTAAGTGTATTCATCACATCATCTTAGCTAGAATTTTTGTGGCTTGGTTTCCTTTGTTTGGCTGCTTTGCATGAATATTAAAGGATGATTTGGGGAGAAAGAAGAAGTGTCTCTTAAGAAACAGAAACACAAAGAAAAAACCCTTTTGTTTGCAAGTGTACTCGACCTTATAAAAGTATATAATCCATGGATCATTGGCACAATCAACCGTAATGGCTCCAAAAGAGCCATTGTGTTAATGTGGCCGACGAGCACGAGTACTGCCTCTGCATACTAGAAATTCTCATGAAAATTTAAGAAACACACAGATAATGGATAAGTGAAGCAGATAGTTGTTTTTAAAAATTGAGAACACAGCACTGTAAGTTTCATCAGAATGCAGACTAGACCACCAGGAAAATGTAACTTTAGCAGCATCTGATATTTTTTCTCAGATAAAGTAACTGATTTTTTGACAAAGGAAATGAAGCAGGTCTCATTTATCTGGTCTTCATAAAGGGTTTTGATATAATACCATTTGGGAAATTACCAGTTAGGCAAGAGAAGTTGGGGAATAGTAGAAGAAATCTAAAGTAGGGAAGCATCTAAAGGAGTGATAAAAATTTAAAGGGAAAGCACTGTAATGAAAAGAACATGCTAATGCAGTTCTTCAAAGACTCATTTAATATTTTAATTAATGAGCATGACGCAGAAAGGAAAATGTAGTAATGAAATTTCCTCAAAACAGAAAACTGGGAGATAATCAATGCAGAAGAGGACTAGAATAACATGTGGCTCAACTTAGGTGATTTGATGATCTCAGAAATACCAATAAATGGGCATTTGATCTTGCATACTGCAAAGTCATGAGTTCAGAGATGAAAAAGAGGATTTTTGCTTTTAATTGGTGAAAGTCTACAAAAGGATACTGCAAGACAACTGTAACGACTAAGGCAAAAGGAAGAGAGAAGAGAAAACTTCATCTTAGGATGTATCAGGAAGGTATGGGAAACGGTATTGCATTTAGACAGTGATGTAAGACCTGATCTTGAATATGACTGAGAATCACAGGCTGAAAGAACAGGATTAGTAATATGATTAAAGAAAATGTATAGAATTTGACTTGTCTAGTCAAAAAAAACAGGGCTGGGAAAGGTTCTGATTAATGTCTGCCAAAAATGAAGAGAGGTAAACACCTGACATAGAGTGTAACTATCTAAATTAAAAGTATTGCCAATAATGGGAAGTTTCACATTGGCAATGCATTTGTTTTGGCTAAAAATTAGATTTTGGCCTTCAGAGGAGTGACATACTGGAACAACTTCCAGTACGAGAAAGTGTCAAACATCCAGTGGTCTCTAATACAGGACGTGAGCAGCTTGTCAGCGGGATGAACAGGAGATAGTGGTGGCAGCTCCCAAGATGGGAATCCATTTGAGTCCCAGATGTGATCCTCTGCAATAATATATTTCCAACAGTAATCTTACTAACTACCCTCTGAGTGACCGATCCATGATCTCGGCACATGGTCGTACGATTCAGACAGACAGTTACTAACTCACACACACATACGTCACATCTTGTATCACTTTGCATGAGAACTGGTATTGCTTTCCATTTTACCAAGTTATACTACGGCTGAACTTTTGCACCCCAGAACTTCTGTGCTTTAAAACTAATGTGTAATTCTGAGTAATTTTATTTGTACCCTTCTTGATTGTTTCTTTTTATAATCTTTGTTCTTTAACTTTTCAGTTTCTACAAATTTGTAGCTAAATATTCAGCTTTATTGCACAAATAATCTATTTATTTCCAAATCTTAATCTGGGTTGAGTTTTTTGACACCCATTACCTTTCGATTTTATTCAGCAATGGCTAAGACTGAATGACATTAACAAAGTAGAGAGAGATGGACAGAGACAGAATTTAGAGCCTCAAAAGAGTATTCTGATGTTGCTGTGCATTAAATGATACACTATTAGTTACATTATTTACTGTCACATTCTGTATGGCAGAAAAAAAAGTGAGAACTTGCTTGAAATTCTCTGGTTTTTACCTTTTTCTGCTTCCTAGGATTTATCCCTCTTCAATCCTTTGGTACCTAACCTTTTTTCTGTGAGGTCTCAAAGATGTCTGTCAGATCCATCTCAGTCAATTCCTTAAGATCCTTTGGTTGAATATTATTTAGATCTTCTGAATAATAAATATTTAAATTATCTAAATATTCTTTTACTTGCTTTTTATTAATTCTGCTACTAGATATTCCCAAACCTCATTAATATTTATCTCACTGAGCTCCATGCTTTCCTTTTCTTTTTTATTAAATATAGGGAAAAAATGTAGATGTTGAGCAATCCTTTTTCTCTCTGGCCAGTATCAGTTGACCTTCCTTTTGATTTAAGGAGATATTTGTTTTCTTTTATACACAGTGTATTTATTTTCTTCATCTCTTTTCCCAGGTTACTCCATTAACTTGAACTCTATTTTGTCCTCTCCCATCCTTATTATTTCTATATTTCTGTATTACAGATATGGCTGCTTGTATTTTTAGCTCTCATTTATTGTGTTCTTTTCCTTCTGTCAAATGGACAGTGTTGCCATATTTATGACTAAGGGATCTTCTATGTAGAACTTGCAGACTGCCTCATAAAAATATTAAAATATGTGCTTTATATATTTGTCATATATGCAGCTATAGAAGAATAATGCCTGTCCATTTTTGCTAATTTGAAATAGTGGAATTAGAAATATAAATTTGAGGAGGGTTGTTGGATGCAGGTGTTTGAATATGAAAACTGGGTGATTAAATACTGGCATCATCATCGCCTATGGGAATACTGCCATTGGCTTCAGCTGGGTTAGGATTTTATTCTGATTCTGCATTTGTACATAGCTTTAACTTTAAGCCTAGAGCTAGACTGATGCCTTTAGCAGAAGTTGCAACACAGTAACATTATTCCTGTGCTTACCAGCTTGCTGAACTGGGGCAGTATTTTTCAGGTAAGAAATGTTTTCACACAGAGAACAAATTCATGTAGAATGAAGATGTCCCTATTTTAGAGCTAATGAAAAGCTTGAGCGAATCCTTCATGTGCACTTGCCCAAAAAACAATATAAAAATATTTATGGACAATGTGTTATTTAAAAATATCTGATATAGCCACAGTCCCATTTGCATAAGTGTTTTCCTGCAGTGCTCGATCCACAATACTCTTCAAAGAACAATTGAAACACTATTTTGTTAATTATAATGAAGTAATAAAAACATCCTTAAATGGTGACATTATGCAACCCTAATTCAAAACTGGAAGGACTTCAGTATTTATTGTTGACATGACTTGAGACAGGTTGCTATGTTTGGAAGTTTGGGGTAATGTCTAACAAAAATGCTAAAAAATACTACTGCTGTGCTATGACTACTATCACAGTGTGGGTGTGTATGTACATAAGTGTTTTTTAAACAATTATTACCTCACAGAACCAAAACTTGAATTGTGTAGATATTTGGAGTATCATATAAATTTAGGGCCTGGGGAGGTTTTCTAATTGTAGGGAATTCTGCAGGACATGCAGCTGATGTTGATATGTTTGCAAGTGTGGCTGAAAGCTACGGTGGAACTATGGCACATTACATGGCTGCAGGCTTGGCACTTAAAGCTGGGCTAGTGATATAGGCACCTTGTTCTCATCTGACTTTAATTTATTGGGTGTGAGTAGTTCTTTGAGCTGAATCATAAGTTTTTAAGGAATTTGCTTTCTTATGTTGTGCAATTAGAAGTCTCTCTATAGCAATGACAAGAAAATACTCACTCTTTCAAGTTCTTTGTGCAGTTTCTTATTGCCAACTCAGTAGATATAGAAATTTTGAATTTCTTAAAAATTAAGGTTTGCATGGAAAAAAAAGAGACTATATTAACTGCACTAAAGCCAAAGTTTGTCGTAAATATGAGGGCTCCAGCTGTAGCTTTTTTATTTTAAAAACTATCTTAATTATTTCATTCAGAATCAATAATGACAAATAAAACAAGATCTTCAGACTCTACATAAAAAGACAATATGCAGACTGCATTTCAAAGACTCAGTCTGGTTTTAGAGGTTATTAATATGGATTGAGATTACTGTACTTTTGTAATTCAGATTCCATCTGGTTTTAACTTATGCTCTAGAAAATGAAAGTTTAGATAGAGATCTGGAGTATCTGTCTTACTGGCTAGAGCTGCTCAGAGCTCTAGTGCCAAAAGAATGAATGTGAAAACTGACATGCAATGAAGACTGATAAATAGAGATGCAATAGCATGAAAATTATAGTTATGAATAAAAGATTTATCCTCAACCCCACGATTTTTTGTATCATTTATATCATCATAGTATACAATTTTCTACTGTCACTTACTCCACGCTTCTGAGATTCTTCACAGGAAAGTAACTGATACTTTCAAGTCAGAAATACCAGCAATTGTTCAATAGCTAAAACAGGCAGTTGCAGGAGAAATGGCCATAACAATGAGCTGGAGCTGCTCATCCGGGATCATTTTGTTTATATTGATCTCTTGCCAGTGTTTGCACAGAATAAAATATCTTAGCTGGTTTGTAGTTTGGAAATAAATATAAATGTTTAAGGATGTATGGTCTTTATCCTTTCCCAAATGTTGGTGTGCCAGCAGGACACTTTCCAATTTGTTTGTCTTCTTTCTTAAGTATATAAAAGCCTTTCCATACCAAGAATAATTAAAGTAATAAACAGACATTACTGGGCCCAATTAAATATAAAATGAATATTCCTAAATATTTACTAAAGGCTTGTTGCAAAATGGCAGCATTATTCAAGTAAATCAACCAATATGGCGCCCACCATTAACAAATAAACACGTATGAAAAACGAACAGAATCCCCACTACTTTTCCACTGTTGTGCAGCATTAACTCCATGATTGTCTCCAGTGGGGCAGTGCATTACTGCTGAATTTCAAGCCCAGCAGCTGCCAGAGGTTCTCTGTTCCCATAAGGGGAGGGAGTGGAAACAGAACGATGCCTGCACTACTGGGTGCTCCTCTGTCTCTGTCACACGTTCTTTGCCAGAGTATAATGTTTAAAACCTCAAATCAAACACTGTGCTCTGGTTCTGGACCATCATTTCTTCACCTCACGTCCCTCCACATGTCTGGAAAGTGAGATGTCTCATTGCTAAGCAAAGAGGGGAGAAACTGATGCAGGTGAATTCTTACAAACCATCTCTTGCAGACTCGTATTGTATCTTACTGAATACTAAATACAAAGCAGATACAACTTCTGCTGTGCAGTAAAATTGCACTATGCACCATATTTATTGTATGTTTATTTGTAAGTGGAAAATTTCCCCACGATAACCATGCTCTGATATTTAATACTATTCATGTTTGATTACAGAAACAGCGCATGGATTTCAAAGTTAAAACCCTCATTGCACTTGAGGTGTTACGCTCAGCTTGTTACATGAGATACTGAACACAATGTGCTTCCTATTGTGCAAGATTATGAAAATCTCCTTCCTGCATGAAATTCTTCAGTTTTTTCTAAGTCATGGGTGACCATGTTGGATATTTCTGAGAAAGGTGATTTTCTAAAGTGAGTTGCAATGCATGCTTTAAAAGTCTTCCTCATATTCTAAGTACAAAACAAATCCAGAAAAGCTAAATCTGAATTTAACATGAAAACTCAGGTCAAATTTATCCCTCAGACTTGAGTGATACCTTTTTCACCGGCTTGTTTTACTAAAGTCAGGGTACGAATATATGAACTTACTCTAAATCTTGAAATTTTTCATCAGATTCTGTTTGATTTAGTAAAATTTGTTCTGCACTGCTTAAGTTGATGTCAGTGTACAAAAATTTACATATCTTAGTATTCTTCAGGTATAATCCCCCATAGCATTCAAGTGGAATGTCTGCAGTTTTGTAATAGGGAAAATAGAAAATACCTGCACAGGGATAGGCTTTACATTTCATGCTAAATATATTAAAATTCAAATGACGTCTTATGGAAAAGAGATTGAAACCAAGAGTCATTTATTAAACATCGCATAAAAGTTTTAGAGCAGTCAGAGCCAGATTCTGCTCCCTGTGGAGACAGATGTAGCAAAGGGTAGAATTGAGAACGTAGGTATTAGGAAAAAACATGGCAACCTTCTGTTTCAGCACAATAAGTTGGTTATAACTTCACCTCAGTGCCCAAGGATAGGGTTGCACTGCTTCGAACACTGCAGCTGCAGGATGGAATAGTCTTTTACTGAGTTCCCAGATACCCTATTATCTATATCCTCTTCCCAATCTATGCATTGTGTTGTGCTATGGTGTTACCAGATCCAACGGCATCCTGCTTTGCTTTTAAGCAGAGAGTGCATTTTGGAGACTGAGTGAGGACTGAGTGAGGACTAGAGAATCCCTCCCCATCTTAGAGGAAACATAAAATATATCAGCTAAGTCAAACCTTTTTGCCTCTTCACTGCCTGAGTGGAATGCCAGTCTAGGTTAAAATTCTGCCTATAGCTTATAGCAATTCTCCTCTACCAAATATAAAATTCTCCTCTACCAAAATACAGGGATTTTTTCCCACCACCTCTTTAGGGAAGCATACTACACTGCATTTAAATGTTCCTGTGTGCCCTCATGTTTGCGAGACTGGAATTTACCTGCATGTTTTTGTTGCCATTCTGTTGGCAATCAGTCCAGGCTCGCTGTCTTGCCAACTAAGGGATCTTAATAGTACTATCTGTTTCTTGAGTAGCACCATTTTTCTCTGTATTGCTCTATTTGCTTCTCATGCTAATTTTGCTTTGCTTAGAAGTTTCTTGTGATAGGTATGCAGTTTTGCTTTGTACTCTAATCTTTTTTTTTTTAAAAAAAAAGATATGAAAGCAAAACAGCAATTTAAAGACCTTTGTGTTCCTCTATTGAACTATTATGTTCAAGAAGACAAGCGGCTTCATAATGAGTCCAGTTGGGAGAGTTATAAAGGACTGATTTGAAACCTCAAATATCTTGGTCTTCCCCTGGAATTTAGCAATATAGCTTTTGATTCATTCATGCAGCATGTGTTTTTATAAGGTTAGTCTCAGCTGGTTCGGCTCACTTCTAAACACTTGCTAGGGAGCACACAGCAGCCACAGCCACAGAGTACTGATGAAGGAGAAAGCAGAGTGGCAGCCTTCAGTTACTTACTGTGAATCATTAATAAACCCGGACCCCTTTAGATTCTCCCTCTCTCCAACCAGTGCTAGTGGCACTTTACTGATAACCCAGTTTGGAATGCTTTCCTTTCCCCAAAGGAGCGATACAGTTGAGAATAAAGTGACAAGACTCTGCCGAGACTGTGAGACTAAGTGCTGTGAATTTTTGTCAGTCTTTGCACAGGGCCATGCCTGCTTCTAGTGCTGCCTTCCTACTTGCAGACTGTATTCCCAGATTCATGCCAGAGAAAACTGCTCATGGTCTTCTGTTAGTCAAGGAACACCTATTCAAAATTCCATGGGTTTCTTATTGAAAGAAATGTAAGACAGGGTCATATGTGCTTTATTAAAACTCCCAAATATAAACAAGAAGAGATATTATACAAACTATTAGTGATCCTAAACCAATGTTAGTAAACAAAAAGCATACTGACATCCAGTTAATGCTTTAAGTAATAGTTTTGACGCATTCTGAACAGGAGTTAAGAAAACTGTTCGGCTACAGCTGCCAAATAAAGAATTTTCCAGGCCATATTTGTGATTTATATTGGTTAAGAACTGGCACCAAATCCAAGTTTCTTAATGTCCGAATTATAATTGTGATACCTGGTGTGAAGCTTCCTCCTGCAGAAGTCACTCACACTAAGTTTGAACTTGCACTGGGTGTTTGTGCTGTGGCATTTCCGTTGTGGAGGCTCCCTCTGCCCTCTCAGCAGTGACACGAGATTTATAGAGACAGGCTGGCAGGTCAGAAGGGGAGGACCACTGTTCTCAGTTGTTGCCAGTGCCTTATCTGCCATGGGCAGCATGGCATGGGACCAGGGAGAGACTGTGCCACCCTGTGCATTCCTTCCCCCCAGCAGCTCCAGGGATCAACTGTCCTTGCAACCGTTCCGAATGATCTTGAGGAACAGCGGTTTGATGACTCCCATTTACCAAAAGTACTGCAATAATATCAGTTCCTTATGACTTAAAAGGTCAGAATATGCTGCAATAAAAACTACTGTGAGAGAGTATTTTAGAAGAGTTTAAAACTTGTTCCTGTGTTTTCTAGCTCCTCTCCTTTGCTGACTGCGTACGTGCTCACAGAGGTATGTGCAGACCCAGTTTATGAAACATGCAGTCACTTTCAAACCCTTTCATCCCCCTGAAAAAAACATTTTCCAGAAGCCAAATAAAAATAGATCTAAAAATATCAGAATATCCCTTACCTACTCAAAATAGACCATAAAAAGAAAAACACAAAATATTTAAGCTATCAAGAGTGTGGAAACTCTTCAGCTTTCTCAGTTTTCTGTGGTCAAGACTGCAATTGCATTTAAGTAGCTGCTGGCACAACTGTTTCAACCACTGAATGTTTTTCACAAGCACAAGAATTGTCAAAGGATAAGTTACATTTTTGTTAATACTTTATTATACTGTTCTTGAGGTAAATTTCCTTCGGGTAATCTATGGATTTGAAGGACAAGCTCTAAGATAGGCCACCAGAATTTGATTTAAAAAAATAAGTGATTTAAATTTGTTTTATGTGATTTTGAAAAAAAGGTCCTTAAATGACATTGTGCCACTAACATATGGAAATTTTAGAAAAATTACTCCATAGCTATACTGAGCCCTTCAATGTTAGTCCATCAACCAATTTAAAACACATTTGAGCAAACCTGTGATTGGTGTTGTTACTTGCAGTGAGATGCTTACAAGAGAAATTTTGTCCCTTTTTCTCTGTAAAACAGAGCTCTAAATCAACTTATGGAATCTTCAGAAGGAAAAGATAATTTCAAGCTTCTCAAAATGAAGCCCTCTCATATAAAAAATTCTGAATTTTATGTAAGTTCTGTAAATCCATATGAACCGTATTTCTCACCCCGAGCTTGTCTGTAAGACTAGGCCTAGTTTGCCAAAGCCCAAAGATTGTAACCGTGCTTACCTATGCTGCTTTAAGAGCTGTGTGTGTCCTGCAACTTTCCTGCCTTTGGTTTCTTCCTTCCTAGTAAAGCACAATACTTTATAAGTAATATACTCAGTATATCTTGAAAACATTTTGTAATTTCTTTTGACATGACGTCAAACCAAGTGCCAAAACAAAAGCAATTTTCCTTTGATTTTGCAAAAATGTACTCCACTTTGAAATATGCCCTTGATAGTATAAAAATATGAATATTCTTTGCATTAATATTCCCATCAATTGTTTAACAACTTCTGTAGATAACATATGTGATGCTCAACCTTTTATATTTTATATTTAATTATTGTAATATGTGTTTCAGTTGCTCTTGTTCCTCACAAAATTGCCTAGCAGATTTTGAAGGTTAAATGAGTTTTCTGTTGTACATGAAAGCTTCCTTGCTTTTTTCTGTGTGATAAAGATCCAGTTCTTTTTATCTTAAAATGCTCTTAAGGTTTTTGTTGCTTCTTTAGTTAAATAGGCACCATACACCATATTTTTTTTCAAGCATTTCAGAAAGAATTTAAACAAAACCTGAAACAAAGTGAAAAACTTTACTGTTGTTTTTAGAAAGAGGTAATGACCAGTGATCATAAGAGTAAAGTAAATACTGAGGTCTTTGTGTAAATCTGTTTGTTTTTCTGCCTTTTACACTTAAAATTTTAACACTTTGTGTCCCTTGTGCAAACTGAATATCTTCAGTTACCAATAATATTTGGGTAAAAATTACATAAAGGTATTTCAGTGTTCCTTAGTTGCAAACCACAAAATTGGTTTACTTGAAAGAGAAGTCTTCCATCAGGAGACAAAGATTGGTGTTCATTCAAACTACAATGTTAACAATCTAAAGAATTACCTAATTTATTTAGTCTGTACTGATTAACTTAATTCTTGATGGAGACAGCTGCTATTGCATGTGACGACAAATGAAACTCCCTGCTATGCTGCAACGTTTTTTGACTAAATTGGCTGTTTTCCTACTAGTCTCAATGGCCAAAGAGAGCATGAAAAAGGAAACGAAGGAAAGACTTGTGGTGTTTGTTAGTTTTTTCTGCTGTTCTTAAAATTTGAATTCAAATTATCAAGCTGTGTTGATTTGAAAATTGGTGTTTATATTTTATTAATTGTATTGTGTGCTGTGACACATCTGTGAACCTACAACAATTAACCAGCTTGTTCTTCCAAGATACGAGTGTTCAGCTATTCTTTTGAAATTTTATTTGTGGCATGCTGTAATTATACCTTGCACATACGTTTTGTAAAGTTTCCCGTTGAACTGAGAAACACCGCATTGTGTTCACAAACCCCAGCTTGTTGTGTTTGCTGTTTTAGGCGTGCTGTGAAAGCTGGTCCCTTGTGCTCCAAATGTAAATTGGACACAGCTAATTGCACCTACTGCTGGTGAGTGCGTTCCAGGAGTGCCGGTTTCTGGAGGGAAACGTGCCTCCACTCCTCGTGCTTAGATAGAGCTTTGAGTCCTCCTTCAGATGTGCTTCAATACTGGCAGGGGTAGGCTTCACTGCCAGGGCTTCTAATGGGAAACCAGAACATTTTGTACTTTACTTGTTCATATAAACCCAGAAATGTTCTTCTGTTTTGGCTGTAGAATATTTCTCATTACTTTCCGTGCAAAACTCACTTCCTAAAACCCTCAGTGATGAAACTTATTCTGAAAGTAAAAGCAATCTTACACTCCTGTGCTGTTTATAGAGTCCTTCACTCCAGAGAGAGCTACAGCAGGTAACGCAAAGAGAGGCTGCAGTTCTGTGGTCAGCTGCGGCTGCTGAGGTAGGGAACAGGAGGGTTCAAAAAGGATGTGGTGCTATTATTGAAAATTCAGAGTCATTTGTGGATGCCCTGTGGATGCAGTCATGGGAAATGCACAGGGTGTAAACTCAGAAGATATCTGGTGGTTACAAGCTACCAGAGAGGAATTAATGACTGGCTTCACAGAAGGGGCTGTTTTGGTTACATGCACGATCATTGTTGCTCTGCCAGAAACATGACTATTGTTCCTGGTTTTGAGGAAAAGAGAAATTACTAAAAGAAAGTTAGAAGGAACAGCCAGTTGGTCTTAAGAAGCTGATGAGTGGACCAGTGGAAAATATATTGTGGCTTGAAGAAAATACCTAGTGAGAGCAAATGTGCATCACAGTAATAAAGAAGTTGCCGTGAAACTGTGTATGAATGTCCAAGGCCCAGCCTTCTTAGAACAGTGCTAATCCAACACATTACAATCTTTGTACCCAATCTAAATAAAACCAACAGAAGATAGCTTTGGAACTGAATACTAAAGAAAGGAGTGAAAACTTCTTTAAAAAATCCTATGATAATTTGCTGATTTTCTGGTGGCTACAAACTAAGATCTCAAAAAAGCTTTTGGATTGTGAATTGTATCATTTCACACAAAAGAAGAAGTAAACACACACTTTAAATTGCATAACCCAGCAGAAAGAGACTATGAGAAGAATCTCCTTATTATATGACAAAACTGCAAGATTTCCATTTACTTATACCATTTTTACTTCTTCAGAACTACTATGTTCCTACTTCTTGGATACACAACAAATACTGAGGCAAAAGACAATAGAAAGTTTGTTTGAAAATACATGCTAGGTAACATCACAGATCTAAGGCTTATAATTTAATATCATTTAAGATAGTCTCATATTGGAAACCATAGAATTCACTGAAAAAGAAATACAATTCCCATGCATCACAGAGGGAGAGAGATTCTCATCTATCATTTTGCAGGTAAAACACCATTTATAAGGACGTGACTTACTGAAACCGTGAAATTGGCAAAGTCAAGATATTAAGGGCTCATGCTCCTCTTAGGATTAGAGGGAGGAAAAATACTTTCTGCATAAGTCTAAAGTAGCTCAGTATAAAGGAACAAAGTGAACTGCCCCATTGAACAAAGAAGCAGCAGTGAGCTAAAGGAATGTTTTCCTGGGATCTCTAGCAGGCTTTTCTTCAAGAGATTTCATGCTCAGCCGAATGTTAGAAGCAGATTATCTAGAAACACACTTCACTTCTGCTTATGTACGATATTTCTCTGTTAATAATAGAATATTAAAACTGGTTTTTTGGTAAGCCAAGGCTTCTGATGTAGCAGTAGCCCACCTCTTTGTGTGTCTCTCACATATTTTAGCAGTTGCAAGTATTTATGTAATACATAATCTCTGGTTACAGACAGAGGTTGCAGAGTTAGAAGTGGAGAATTATGTCTAGAGGTATTCAGAGAGATTAGAATTTGCAGTTTGTTTTCAACAGTGTTGAATTACTTTCAGGGTTGTTTGTTGGTGGGCTTTTTTTGTCGGTTTTAAAACTTTCTGACATATTTAAGCAGATTTTCTGATGTGCTGCTTTACTGAAGTGTCTGCTTTTTCAGCACATACTTCAGTACCGTGTTTTCACAGTATCACGAGCGTGTGCTTGGGACAACAAAACTGTCTTAAAATTTTATCTTTTCTTGCCGACCTTAAAAGAGGAAATATTTTTGAATCCTATTTAAAAATATGAGTCAACAAGGGATAACTCACATAAAAAGAGTGCATATTCATCAGGGTGTGACGAGCACATCATCTCACATAGCATCCCTTGATTTGGAATTCTATCTGCAAATGGCAGTGAAATTGTCCATATACAAGTCTGATGGTCTTTGCTTTTACTAATTATATGGTCTCCCTAACAATTAATGACAGTAAAACATGTCAGGAAGGGAAAAGTATGATCATTAAGAAATAAAGTGACCCTGTGATGGCAAAATACTTCACTTATACTAGATAAGGGAATTGCTCCCACTATGGTTGCTTTGTAAACAAAATGAGTGGTCAGGCTGTTTCTCAGGATCAAGTGCACATAGGAGGAGCAGCCACTACCAGACTCTCAATTGCATAATCCTGGAAGACAGCAAAAGGTACATATCTAGGGTAGCTTTGCACACAAACGTCTCAAGGGACCTGTTGCTGTGCAGTGTCACAAAGGGCTGGCAAAATGTGTAACAGCAGGGGGAATTGATGCTGTCACTTCAGCACAGAGTGATTTTTGGGATTAGACAATGGACTTTGCTGTATGGAAGTACAGATACTGAGGCACTATGCATGGCAGTGGCATCAAAAGGCAATCTTGGTGTTCTATTGGCATTAAGTAGTAAAGACACTTGATACCACATTCATGGGTAGGTGACAACAATGTCTTCAATATGAGTTTACAGGATAAACTATGAGAACTGGAGTATTGATCATCATTTGTGGCAGCGTTCACGAATACAGCAATGTCTGGCATTAATTCTTAGTGGCACTGGCTCCAGCAAATACATCAAACCTGTCTTTCATACTAATGTTCTTTAGCATATAAAATAAAGTTCAAGGTTTGGGCTCGAGCCCAGCATCTCTGATTGCTTGAAGTGCTGGAGTAACAGTAATGTTCAGCAACTTCATTCCCTGACAGTGGATATACACAAAAGTAGCTGTGTAAGACAGCTTTCGTGGGTACCAAATTGAATTTTGTACAAATCAAAAGACCCATTGGAAACCTGGCTTTCTGCTCTAAGACCTTGTCTTCACCAAAAAAAAGCTCAGTCCAACTGAAGAAAAGCAAGGCACTAACCATGCTTTTTTCTTTAGGAAAAGGGTAGAAGGAGAATTTTTTCATGGCAGAAGCTGATGATGGTGATAGATGTGCTTCTCTAGAAGGAGCTGCTGCTACAGAGAGCCCTGTGTGACTCCAATACTGAAGTGAAAGAGATCCAACATCCGTGTCTGTGCCAGGATATTCGGCAGGGACATCACTGCCTGCACCGAAGCACAGAGTGAGAGTCTCACCGTTGCTACAAAGAACTAAAAATTAAGGCAACATGAGAGCAAAATGGATGGTAGCATCGCAACTCTTGTCTCCAGTAGGGTCCAAACCGGATACGCAGGCAGCACACACTGTAACATTACCTTCCTCACTTCTAATGGTGGGAGCTACTCGTACTGCCAAGGAAAGCGCCCACACAATTTGTGAGACTTCTCCCTGCGGGCTCACCTCGGGCACGGCTGGCCCTGAGCACGCTGCTCCTGCGCTCCCCAGGTGTCCCTCATCTCCGGGGGGCTGGCACCTGAGGGGCGGCCCCGCGGCCGAGGAGCCGCTGCCCTCCTGTGCTCGCCACAGGCAGGAAAATGGGCGACAGGCAGGAAAACCGGCGATAGGCAGGAAAATGGGCGATAGGCAGGAAAATAGACGATAGGCAGGAAAATGGGCTACAGGAAAACCGGCCGCAGCTCCTCATGCCCCACCGGCCCTCAGCCACCGTCCCGGCGGGCCCCGATAGAGCGGCGACCCCGCCTCCCGGCCCTGCGCCGCCACAGGCGGGGCCGCGCACGCGTGTCACAGCGGGACTGTAAGTCTCCATTTTGTGTTCATTTCACCCTCCTCCTTCTCCCCGGCCCTGCTGCGGCTCTTTCCAGCGGGAGGAGCGGGCGGCGGGCGCTGAGGGCGAGCCCGAGGGCAGCGCTGCCCCCGCGGCGTGAGGCGGGGCCGCCGCCGTGGCCCCCGCGCTCGGCGCCCCTCACTGCCCTATCCTCCTCCTGTCCCTCCCCGCCGGATATCGGAGTAGATAGATACTGAAATAGCCTCGTGGGGACGTTTTGCACTAATTGAAAGTATTTTATTTGCCCCTCGTGCTGCGGCCCCTCGGTGAGCGGCAGCAATAGGGTGTTCTAGCACATCCATTAATTCCCACGCTCCAGCAAAACGCGAGGCAGTCACCGCAACAGGCAACCCGTGCTTGGATCGCTGAGACCCAGCAATCGCTGGAGTTCGAGTTCGCTGGAGTTTGAATTGTAGTTAAAATCGCTGTACTGTAAGGCAGTAACGCTTAAAACCATTTCAGCAACTTTACGTGCTTTGTCGAAGTGATCGATCAAGTGCCTTTATACCAGTTCCTAAATGATTTTAGCTGAACATGGGTAGGCTGGGTGACAATACCATACACAGGGCAAAGGTAGCTATGTTTTTCCAAGGATACTATGTATCCAAGGAATTGACTCATATTGCAGATTCCTAGTAACTCATTTAAGAAATTCATACTGTCAAGATGAAGGACAACAAAAGCCCCACTTCCTGCGCCCTCCCCAAAATAGTCCTCTTGTTCTTGGTTCTAGGCTGGAACCTAAAATGTGAGCTCAGGGATTTTCAGCTGAAAGTTGTTTTGAGACAAAATAATATTTTAGTTTTAATTTTTTTTTTTCTGGGGGCTGTAGTGTAATTAAAATCTTACATGATTTAATAATCTAAAAAAGAGGAAAATACAAAGTTCGGTTGAAAGAACCATTGCACAGTATGTCACCTGTAAGCAGTTTTTTAAGTATTTAATTTTTGAATGTTGAATGTTGGTGATTCAAATAAGACATTACAGAGCATGTGCTAAGATCTTAATTTTAAATTGAATCACCGAAACATCTAATGGAAGAATGGAATTAAATATTTTGCCTTTTTCCTCAGGACAAGATGTCTCTTATCTCCAATAAATAGCAGGCCCCCTGATTTCATAACCTGCTTTCACATTTCCCTTCTAATGCACTTTTAGACATTCTGAATGGTTTTAAATCTTTGAATGACAGCAGAGTACTTTTCCTATCTTTAAAAGTTACATTCCGTGTGCTGAAAAATTCTACACACACACACACTGCTTTTTTCCTTTGTTAGGCAGAGTGCCGACGAAAGCTGAGTTTAGTTTGCTTGCCGATTCCACCACTTTCTATGAAAGCTTCAGTTTATTTCTTTCAGCTTGGCTTTTTTTTTCCCCTTGTGAGACATTTGGTCAGAGGTGCCGTTAGTTTCATTCAATGGGAGCTGCTACATTTCCAAGTATAGCACTTCTGATGCAAGTTCTAATTCAGTCTCTTCAAAATATGCTATTGTAATAATGCTAATTTAATTGGTATTGTAGTATTGAGAAAACTTAGAAGAATTAAGGCAGCAATATGTGAAACCTGTGGGGCCTACTTGTTTTCATTCACTTGTTTATTAAACATTTATTTGAATCTGTTTTTCAGATGGTTTTATTCAGCTTCTTATAATTTTGTTTTCTTTGTTATGGTTTATGTCTCAGTTTTAGAGTGCAATGAGAAGAGCGTGTTACACAAAACCTGTAGTCATAGTAAAATATTTTAGTTTGATAGCCTTTGAACTGTATATTTGCAGTTTCCATTGACTTTGCTAGTGACCAAGGTAATGCTTTTACATGCTGGGAAAATTGGAGGATGTAGAGATGCTGTTGGAAACAATGGGTCAGCTCATATAACTTAACGCTGAACATGGGATTATCCACTTGTCTTGCATATTACAACTGTGTATGTACTTTATAGGATTTGCCTTTTTGTAGTTACAATGTATAATCCTCTCATTCGTTTTGTCATCTGTCACATGAATCCTTCTGTGAATTTGCAGTAAATTGAATTACTCCGTTTTATACATGTCAGTCATTCTTTCTTCTCCAGTATCTGCAGCTTCAATTGTGTCAATTACACTTATTTGTATTATTTCATGTATTTATAAGTTTGCCTATTTCTGCAAAGGTTAAAAATATTGTCACTTTCCAGCTTTGTCAGCTGATTTGTGTATAGAGTGTCTTTAGTGTGTAAATAAACAGCTTCAGGCAAATTGGCCACGTTTACTACAGAGGGCCAAATGTTGATATATTAAGTCTCCAAGAAAAACGTTGTTGACTTCTGTAGCTCAGATCCTAATCGGAAAATGATTACAAGATGCAAATTGATTACTTTCAAATATTTTGGTGCTGTGTCGGCAGTGTTTTATTTTGTGCATCAAAGTTGACCAGTATCATCCCTATTTTCTCTATATTAAAATAATATCTCAAGTGTCTTTTTTGCCTTCCTATAGATTTTTTCTCACTTAGATTTAAGTTATTCTTACAAGACTACATGGTTTTGTTGCTTTGTTATTTCCATAAGCTCTAGGGGGAGATGGACGCTTTAAAGAAAGTCTTAATAAATTACATTCATTCTTCTTGTCTTTCTCTACTCCACCAGTAATTTATCAAATAAAACTCTTAGATATGTTTGGTGCAATGTGTTCCTTGTGCATCCTTGTAGTTTATAACTCATGTTTTCCGAGTGCAGTGTTCAAATGCATATGTAATTGTGGTTTTTTGGTTTGCTTGTTTGTTTGTTGGTTTTTTTTTTTTTAAAGGCCTAACCAAATCTTTGTTTTGTTTGCTGATAAAATGCCTGCTGGGTTCCTCTGGGTACCAGGGAGGGAAATATGATTGTCCCTAAAGCTACAGGATAATTCTGAGTATCCATGGTAAATAGTCAATGTCAGAATTTGAAGCCTTTCACTTTTGTGTGTCAGTTTTTGTAGTGAAGGAGCTGCCTCTTTGCATAGTGATGTGCACACAAACTGCAGATTAAATCGGGTTGTATGAGAAAAGCAGCTTCATAATCAGCATTTAGAAAGCTTTACTGGTAAAAATGAACCTTGAATTAGTTGAATGTGATTCCTGTTGGAAAGGGCTGGATCTGGCCCTGATTATGACTAACGCAGCACCCTCTGTGTCTATGCACTGTTATTGGGGACTGTGCAATTAGATTCCACTTGTTCTCTCAGTGACTCAGCTGTTCAAAGAGTTTCTGCAGAAGCCCTTAATTAAGACTATTTCCTCCTCCCTTCCCTTAAATTTCAAGACAGCCTGCTAACTGTGTTCCTACAAGGAACAGATTGGAAAGTTGTTGCGAGAGCTCCCCTCCACCGGTGCTTCGGTTGGGAGGGGGAATCCCAGGCTATAAAAGGCCCCTCGGTGGAGGTTCCCAAGACTGAAATTCCTGAGGGAGATGTCAGGCTGGGAGGGCTGAGGGTACCTAAGAGGGGAGCAGGTGTTTGTGTAGGTCCCTGCAGCTTGTTACAGTAACAGGGTAGAAGTTTTCAAATTTATAGAGTGTTTCTAAAGGCCTACTCCTTTTGGAAGCGGTGTGGCTATTCTAGTAGCAAACTTGAAAAATTTTAAAGAGGTCTTGGGAAAAAAAGCTGGGTTTCATCTTTTGTACAATACTAAGGAAAATGTCTGAATTGTGAGATGTAAATAAACCTTTTTATTTTACTCAGACTGTGTGCTTCCCCTCTCATCAATTTGCACTGCAGTATGAATATTCCCAGTGTTTGCATTGTAACACGTAACAACAGCTGCATTTGTCTGCTTCACGTTTCTAGATACTCCAGAGTACAGAATTCCTGTATTGGCACTGCAGTGATGCCTGTTACTTTATCAAAATGGTGCTCTGTCTTACTGCATGAGTAGTCAGAAACATTCATATCAATTCTTCTGAATGGAAAGGTTTTTTAGCATTAACATTTGCAGAGATTTAGCATGGTTTTAAGTCACTAAAAATCTGATGTGTCTGCTAGGTATTGGCCTTGGCAGATGTTTTGTTGTTCAGAAGTCATTGCATACTGGCTTGTTGGAATATTTTATATATGTCATTTAATTTGCTTTCAGAATAATTTCTGAAATGTTAAAGAATAAGACTTTAAATTGGCATAGGGCTGATGCTTGGCACTGAGTATGCATATTATTTATCCTGTTCAGTGTTATTATGCAAATACTGAAAATTAAGTACCTTCTAGACTGTTTTGCTGGATTTGTGCATGAGTCTTAACTGAGAACTTAGAGATAATGAAGGCCTGTTAGAAAGCAGTAGGTAACACATGAGGCTCAAATTTGCATTTAGCTGGCATTAGGAATGACCATCATTGTTCCGTTAGTGAAAACAATATAATGATTCCTTAAACTGGTAGGAAGTAAAGTGTTTCATAGGGACTTTGAATTTTGAAATAGCTTTTAAAAATCATTAATGCAGTAATATTTTTCTAAATGGTCACTAAAATGAAAAGGTGCTTGATTTTGTTGTTTTCTAGTGTCGCTATTTTGCCTGTTTCAATGCTTTACCTGACTTTTGCTACCTTCCTGATACTCTCCTTTCAAAAAAAAAAAAAAAAGGAAAAATCATTAATTTTGTATACTTTATCCATGATCTTTTTGGCATTTCCATGAATCAAAACCAGTAGCTTCATTACTTGCTTGTTTAATATACAGTAGCAGAGCAACCAAGCTGACAGTCTTTAGATCCTTCCGTGAAAGGACTTTGAAATTGCACTTGCAGAGGAATGTATGTCTCCTTTTTATTTCTTGTGCTGGGACATCTCCTAATGATATCAGGCTTTCAGTCTCTTTGTAGTGCATGTTGTGTTATTAAATATTTAAGATTTATATGGTTATGATGAATCCTGTTTCAGAAGAGCAAAATTTGGTTCATTGCAGAGAAATTTTCAGGTGAAATTTATTCAATATTAGCAAGAGAGGGGGGAAGGACGGAAGGGAGCTTGCCTAAATCTGGGGTTTATGAGTCTCTAAGTCTTATTTTTGATTACACAGATGTTTTGCTGAAGAAAATGTCTTGTTTAAAAATATGGTTGGGTTCACATATTTATAGAAAAAACCAAAATGCAGACAAACAGAGCTCGAATGAAGACCTAATGGTCTACCTGATATTTTTCTAGAAAATTTTACGACCCTGGACTTCAGCTTCCATTGCTCTGCAAGCCTTTATAGGAGCTGGATTTAAACTGCGGTGATGTTATTGTTTGGGGAAGTGTTGATTGTCAAGCTACCCTGCCTGTGTGTTGCTGCTAACTATTGTCAACTAAAGCGTTTGGGTCAGGTATCGTTACAGACTGGTGTAAGACTGGTTATTTGCCTCTTAAAAACTCCAATGAAATAGTGCTAGTGAAATATTTGTATTATACATATAAGAAGTTTTCATTAATGTAGCTGTCATGCGTTGTCCTACTAAGGAGAGAATTGGAAAAAGGAGAATATGGAGAGTATTCTTGGCAGACCAGCTGTAGCAATGCGACTGTTCAGTGGGGGATGGTAAATAGTTGTGAGGTGGTGCATAGCCACTTGTCTACAACTTTGTACCAAAAATCAGGATTACTGTTTCAGGTTATACGAGAGGATTTAAATCAGGAAAGATTTACAGGTGGTTGGATATTGACGCTAAACAGTGCAAAGAATCTTAGGATACAATTTGAGGTACTGTGTCACGGTGATGTCCCAGGGCAATGACACAGAGTCCGGTGTCCAGGTAGAACAAAGCGATGCAGAGGGTTTTTTATTATTCTACAAAGCGGCTTATATCTTTTAGCTTACTTGAAGTTTTACAACAGTGTCGAAACTCTATTGGACCTCTGGTCCACCATCTGCCAAGTTCATTGGTTAATTCTGATGTCACCTATATCACAATGTTTACCTACACAAAATGTAAGCAAATGCAGGTGCACAGAGCTTAATTGGTTTTAGAAAACTCCAAGGATTGTTTATAATATTTTAGCCTGGGAATAGAGAGAAAGAGAAAATTCTCACACAAACTCTGGGAAAGTTAGAAGGTTTCCCTGCTAACAGCTTTTTAGCAGTGACAGTACTGGAAGGTTAGACGAAACAGTGCATTTTAGTATAGATATTTTGACAGGAGTAGTCAAACAAATGAAAACTACTTTCTCAGGAAAACATGTTTTTTAAAGGTTTTTGTTAGCCTAAAGATGTAGAAAGTTGCTTTAAAATTTGAAAGGAAAATATGAAACTTAAAGTTCTATTCCATTTGGCAGCTGTTCTTCCTTTATTTTTCTAGTGTAATGTTAGTTTTTGATCATGTGTGTAAGCATTCATTGTATATTGAAAATAGGAATATGAAGGCAGCATTAGAAAAGAAATCTTTCTACATTATTTCTTAAATGTTTTATAGTTATTATAACGCTTGCATTGTAAGGGGTTCTGTTGTGTGTTGGGACTGAATGATGCAGTTATCAGTAATATTTGCCAATATTGTAAGGAGCCACCCACTGCGCGCGGTGTGATTCATTTCCAGGTGCCAGGGCCTCTGTGACTGTGTTTGCAAGGTCAGAATGCTTCACACTGACAGACTGTGCGAGTGTCTGTACACAGTGATCAGCTCCCTTCTCAACCTTCCTGATAAGCTGAATAAATTAAACTCCTTAATAGGAAAAGATGAGGATATCAGATAGCTGTTGGAAAAGACAAGCTGTAAAATTCTCTGTGAGCAAAGGAGAGAGAAAAAGACCAAAGCAGTGTGGCAGAAGAGGAATGTGGTTGTTGCCATAATCTGGAAGGGCTGGCCAGCCTACAGAAGTTTCAGAGAATCAATCAGTGACACGAAAGTGGAGGAATGCTGGTCTAGGAAGCTGTGCTGTTCATGATCCCACCTCAGCAAAGGTGTGTTAGCTCTCAGCAAAGCTGGTTTTCAGGACGCTGTTCTCTTGCTTATTGTCTCAGAGGCCACGTCAAATAGTACTAGGTTTGCTCGCAGTGATCTGAGTGTGGATAACAGGACCAAGTTCTTTAGAAACACGTTTGACTCACCTTGCTGCTCATAAGAATTACAAGGGTAGTGCTGGTTCTACAAGAAAACAGCCAATATAGAAAATTCATTTGTGAGCCATGAATACTTAAAAATTCATGTAGTTAATAGTATTTACTTTATGTTTCCTTTCCAGCTGTTCTATTGTCTAAGTGGTTTATTAAACTCAACATCTTTCTGTAAATACTAAGAAGTGAAGCTTTAAAAGCAACTAGGCCAAGAGTAATTTGGACTGATGCTGTTAGATAAAGTGCATTATTTGACAAAGCTATGTTATCCTATTGCGTCCCTCAACTGGGCAAATACTTAATTAATGAGGATCTCTGTCATGCTCACTGTTGTTTTCCTCAAAAATACCAAAGCCAAACTTCAGCTTTTTAAGAGTCTTTGTTTAGTTGCATTTTCCTCTCATGCTGTCTTTTCCAGCGTGGGCAAGACCCTCTTGTTGCAGTTGGAACGGAAGGCCTAATTTGATGGAGTTTGAACATTGTGAACCTAAGCAGGGCTTTCAGCCCCCCATGCTAGTTATTCTCATTTCATCCAGCACAAGTAATAGAACCACTTGCAGTGACCTCTTTGGAGCCTGTGTAAAGTATAAGGTTTCTTTCCTTGTTTTTTCCAAGGGTTACAAGCAATGGTCAGCTTTGGTGGCTATAAATGCTGTTTAACTGCTGATGGAACGCCTGTCCTTCCACAAAGGAAGGTGTTGTCAGCGAGTTCAGCTAAGGCTCATTTGTGCATGTTTCTGAGAACATCTGCTCTTTGTAACTAGAGATTTTTTACTACTCAGCACTGCTTGTCAGGTTATTTATGCTGCAGATCTTGATATCTTTTAGTCATTAACTCTGAAAAATCTAAGATAATCAATGTACCTGAGAAGCTTTAAGCAGCCACTGCATGCTAGGTGATCAAGGCAGCAACTGCAGGCCACTCCTTCAAAACCCGATTTTTAAAATGTTTGTGTAAATTACTTTTTTTTTCCTTTTAGATGTCAGCTCTTCAGCTTAACTGAGACAGAAACATGCATAACTGGCAGAAAGGGCTTTTCTCTCTAGAGCTGAGTTATGCAGCTCAGCTGGATATTGAGGGAGTAGAATTTCAGAGGAATCTTTTCTGAACCTGAGACTCTTAGAGATATTTTAAAATATATTTAAAGATAGTTTTATTTTGGTAAAATGTTGTCTTTTTTTTTCCTTAAGTAGTTTTGTCATCTTTGTGTTACTACAAGGAACCTGAGACAGACTAACATTGTGCAAATCTGATTAAAATTATCTGTGCTGTTTCAAAGGTCAGGCGCACTCAGTGAATTTGCTTTCAAATTATTTTGTTTATTCTGTGTACGTGTGCATCTTGAGCTCTATAAAGGTCAGGAGAGGAGATTAATTTTGGAATTTAAAAGAAGTTAGGTTTTTACTGCTGGTAGCCCTGGTTAGTTTCATTTGAGCTAATGAAAATTGTTTTCGTTTGTTGGTTTTGTTTTGCTATCAGTTTTATTTTTCTAGTGAAACTTGTTTGTAACTATGAGGTCTATTTGAAAATAAGACAGTATTAGTAATGCATTTTATTTTTTTCATATTTTACATGACCTTAAAAATTAAGTACTGTTTATACAAATTAAATAGTAGTCTTACTTGGTTTTTGGTTTCTTGTCTTCTTTAATTCATCTGGTAGACTAACTATTTTCCCAACTAGAATAATATATTTAAAGGATACACAGCGTTCAACTGTCTCTTGCTACAAATGGTTTAATAAAACAGGCGTGGTGATGCAATTCCTGTAGAATTTATAACAGTCCTGCTATTAATGTTCAGGTTGAATAATGTAACCACGAAGGGATTCATGTGTGTGTTGTGAAGCGTAACTAATTGCAGTTTTCAGTCACAGAACCAGTGACAATTAGTAAGGAAGTGAGCTTCTATTAAATGCAAAAGAAACTGCGTTGTAAGAGCCTAATTTTTTGTCCTAAAAAAGGCTGTTCTATAAGCCCCCTTGCACTCCAGTTCTGTCTCTAGAATGGGTGAAATATTTGTGGTTGTTTGACACAAAAAAAAAATAAATTAATGATACTTGCAGGGATGAAGAAATTTTCAAAACAACAATAATAATGATTTTCACTAAAAAATGAGTATCTCATTCCAAGTTTACATTCACTTGGAAAGTCTTGAGCTGTTTATCCAAATCAGATTTTCCTGTCAAGAGCATTCTGACATTTTCTTTTCTGACTTAAGGAGGTGAAATCTGAATGAGGCAGAACATGCTGATTGAACATACTACTAAAACGTAACAAAACTCTGTGTTTCAGTGCACATTTTACTGGAAGGATGGACACATTTTGCAGTTAGATGAGAGATTAAGAAAACTGTTTGGAGTCTCTTTTTATGTGTGGAAGAATATAAATCTCATGTGGGCAGTTGTGGTGCTTTCAGAAGTAAGTAATAGATGTTGTTGTAAGCAGAGCACTCGTCCACCTTGCCAGAGATTGGTTCAGTGTGCATTTCACCTGCAGTTGCTGTGTGGATGTGACCAAGCTTGGCCATTAGCAGCAGCAGATTGGTCACACTGGTTTCTTTTTAGTTTAAAAAATTGCTTTAGTAAATCCGGTATTTGCCCAGGCTGGTTGCCTCTAATTTCATGGGGCAAATACTGGAGTGCTGGGTGCCTCCTTTGAAAGACACAGGATATGGTGAGGCCTCGACTGGGTGCCTTTGCTTGTGGGAGTTTTGCCAAGATGCCGCTCCTGATTTGAGGCTCTTCTTGTCTGCTTCTTACTAATTAGTCTAATTATTATAATATTATAATTTGTAAGCTTCCCTCCACTGATTCATTATTGTTGGTAGCAGGCACTGTCATTTCTCTTTACCTGAGTGTTTCCAACGAGAAAGATTTCTGTGTCAGCTTTTCATCAGTTTTGCTGTTTGATTCCTAGTCCATTAATTAACTTTAGTGTTTTATACCTGTTGTGAGATGTAGCCTTCCCAGTGCTGCAAGTGAAGCTGTAGCTGTTAGGCCTTGACAGTCTGATTTAAGAAAAATTTTTAAAAAATTAAAATCGGGAAACCTAGGATATTTGAATTAGAACTTAGAGTATGTTTTATAACAAAAACCCCCAAGACCCCAAGCATTGTGTATACTTGACTTACTTGGAAAAATTTCTGTTAAATAATATGTTATCCTGTTTTTCACTTTCCCAGGTGTCAGGGAAAAAGCTTGCCTTCTAGTATTGTGATATTAACACTTTTAATATCATGTTAATTCTGATGCGTGGCTTGTTTTGAGAAGACTTGCTTAGGTGGGATAAAATCCCAGCATGACGTGTGCCATGATGGCACATCTCCGAGAGGTGAGCTTGAGAATAAGAGTTAGAAAGTGAGTAATCCAGGATCTGAATGCAGGGGAATAGAGAAGAACAGAAAGGAAGAAATGGTGGAAATGCTGTTCTGTAGAGGAAGATTAATAACAGTTAGCTTTGGGAGTGATATATAAGGGCTGGTGTTGCACATAATCAGAATTCTGGCTTATATAAATACTTCGGATGCTACTTAAAGCTTCTAGAATTACTTTATTATTTTCTTCCAGAACTGTGTTGTAATACAGAACCACATTCATATTCATATATTTACGCATAATAAAACCTTTGTACCAGTGAAGATCTTTTAAACTTTGATATACAAAAGAAACTCCTTTGAAAAGTTTGGGGTTGGTGGTAGATTCTGAAGTATTAGGTATTAAGCATCCTGTGAGATACATTGGGAATCCTAGAATTAGGAATACTTTGTCCTTGAACTTTTTTGTTATTATTTGATACTGAGACCAGAGCGGTGGCTTTGTGTGTATGGAAATTTGGTGTATGGTGTGTCTGTGCTGTAGTGGGCACTGCATAATGATATACTATGTGCATTTGCACATTTATTTTATTGTCATTAGGAAGCTTATAATGGCGATTTCTCTTGCAGTGTAGGAGTTAATTCCTAGATAGAATCCTCTAATGGATGGTTTCAAACTGGTGTAGCTTTATCTGAATATATATATATATATAAATTTTGATCTATTACATTGAATCTGTTTGTTGCCATGTTGTGGTGGATTGCAGCGGTTCCCTTGGGTGCTTCTCATGTATGCAGTGTGTGCCAGTGTGCCATGCAGGTGATTGTGGGCAGCATTCTGGGGCACTCTTCCTTTCAGCTTCCCGTGGATACGGACTGCAAACAGTGGAAACTCAATGTGAAGGCAGCTGATGTTTTCTGAAACACAAAGCACACGAGTGCCTCGCTGTTCCTGCATGTTGTGTGTGCGTCTGGGATGGGAAATATCAGTGACTGCTCCTGTCCTCTGGCAACAGCACTGCTGCTTTTGTGCCTGTAAACTCCTGAGGCTGAAAAGTTGTGGCTGGATTCTCCCTTTGAGCATTATTCATTCTGTCCATAGATATTATGTGTTTCTGTTGTTATCTGCTTAGGGTTCTGTGCTCAAAATTGGCTGAATTAGTTATGTATTTGTTGAGTTCCCCTTTGTTTTGGAGAATGTGTGCCATGTCTTCAGAAGTTTGAAGAAAAAACTGGAGAATACAAAGAATTAAGTATTGTCAGTGTTGATGAAAAACATAAGTTAAAAAAAAATTGATAGCATTGTTTAAATAGCTTCTCATAAATGTGTACGATTCTCATTAGTCCAACATGAGAAGTCTAATGAATATTAATGAATGAGATCAAAGACATTTAGAAATCAAAGCAAGTAAACAACAATTAGTTTTAAGAATTATATAACTTTTTAACTGCATGAAAATATGAATCATCTTAACAGAATGGCTCCATGAGAAGTTTTTCTTGAAAATATTTTTCTTGAAAATTTTTGTGTTGAACTAGAAAGGCAAGTATGTAACATAAACCAGAAAAATATATATATCAAAACCTGAAATATATAAAATGTCTTCATTATGCTGTATTGAAATACCTAAATTAAGCTGTGGAATCTAATAGGCTGGGAATTTTTACTTGGCCTGAGTCCATGATTTGAGCTTGACTCAGACTGTCAACACAAATTGGTAAATATTGAGAAGGAAATTACTTTTGGATGTCTCAGACCTTTACTGTTTCCTTCTACATTTCTAGTACTTTTGCACTAAAGTTATCCGTGCTGAAACATACACATAGTGCAATTCTGTTAAAAAAGGTAGGTTTACACGTCATTTAATACATGCAAGATTTTGATCATCAGATATCAGAGTATGACCAGAACTATCTTCATCTCGTTATCTGCTTTTCCAAATCTTATCCAGAACCAGCATGTGGTGTGACCTGTGTATACCACAGTTATTTAATCTTTGAGCAGTGCATGCTTGTAATATAGCACGGGGTATTTCAGCATCACAGTATGATGCAAGTGAATCTTCCAAGACCAAGGGAAATAATTGGAACAGTTTATTAAATATTACTTTTTATTTATATTTACATTTTTACTAAAATTCATTTAATAATTCTTTTATTTCCTTAAAAACAAAAATTAATTTTTGTATGAGATGATGATCTAAACAAAATAATAGGTGTAGGCATCAGTTCAGGTATCTTTTATTTTTATTTCTGCATTTAAAGAAAACATATCTGTATAATTTTCGTTAACATTCTATGATGATTTTAATGCATTTAATCCACAAAGGCCGTAATTATAAGGTGATATTAGTCCAAAGGCCCAGCTCCCCTGGTGCAACATGGGGAGTGTTGTGCCCATAAAGCACCCACTCGCTCTGGGCAGTAGTGACATCATTGGACAGTTTGTGATTCCTACGAACTTTAATGGCAAAGTAGGGCCCGCAAGAGGATCTTTCAAATACTGCCAGAGAAACAATTTCATTTTGAACCTGGGTATAAAGCTAATGGTATCTAACAGCTTTTAGTGTCACTGAATCAAATTCCTCAAGTAGAAAGAAGGGGTGACATTCTGTTTTAAAGTGACCGTATGTTTGACCCAGTTTCACGATGGTGGTGTCATCACAATTGTATCTTGCTGCTGTAGGCTCTTGCGGCCTGACAGGCGGAACAAGTTGCTTTAGCTCACAGAGCTCATCTGTCACACTGAGCAGCTTGCAGGTTTCTATTATCTGAATGAAATGTGGAGTGAGGACTTCTCCCTGCTCCCTGCCTATCAGCATAGTCAGCAACCTGCTCACACCCCTGGTAATGGACTGAAATGAAATAGTAGAAGAAGAGAGAATAAAAAAACTGTTTCCAGATATGCAAATGTAAGTCACATTTAATGATGAAATGGCATGTGGTTCAAAAATAATGATTAAAAAAAAACATGTCCAGAAACTAGATGGAAAGTTAATTTCCAAAGAAGGATTGCAATTTCCTTATCTGAAATGAGAGATGGAAAGCTTTTAATTGTATATTTAAGACCCAAAACTAAGAATGGTTTTATAATTCGGTAGGGCAGTGACAGGCATCTCTGTTTTCATCATGAGCACTTACTTAGCATTTGAAGTGTTTAAACCTTTATGGAGATTTTATTATATTTTCCCAAAGTAGTGCACTTAGAATTTTGTACCCTAGGCCAAATCTTGCCATAATCTCTACACTCTTTGTAGTTCTGTGATAGGAACGATGTTAGGGCACTGAGTTTGTGCCGGTTGCTCTTTGAAGTTCATATGTGGCTGACTTGGCTGCTTTATTGTTGCAATGACCAATTTTTACTTGTTTTGAGAATATTGGCAAAAGATGCTCAAACCATAATGCTTAGTAAATGCTGATTAGTGGTTTTTCCTGTGTTAAGCATAGGGAGAAATTTTTCTAGCCTGTTATGTCTAGTTTTAAAAATGTTTTTACTAGAGTAAAATTTCTGAGTAAAACTTCAGCTAGTAACAACCACCATCTGGTTTCTGTTTGTTATAATAATAATGGTTGTGGCAGTCCACAAGCAAAATGATTTACATGTGGCACATGTCAGGAATGCCCTCTGGTATTCAAAAGTGAGACAGATTATAGTGGAGGAGAAACCTGTTAATAATGTTTTATTCAGAGTGATGCTGTACAACATTATGCAAAAGGAATACACCAGTTTGTATTTTCATCATGGAAATGATGAGCTGAATCACCCCAATCTAATGAAAAATAGGACTATGGGAGGTATGGCATATGTATGAATTAGGAAGATATTTATATCACAGCTTCAGTGGTATAGAAAGGATCATTTTGTGGTGATTGACAGATTTGTGGTAAATTGCACAAGATCTGAGAAAATGAGGATTGCATTTATAACATCTAAGGGGAATGTCAAAGTGTGTCTGCCCATAACCCCATCAATGGTAAAATGAGGACAATGTACCTTTGGGAGATACCAATCAATATGACTGTTGTAAAGCTCAACAACGACTGATACCATTCTATCTGATGAGTTCTGGGGGTGGCTTAGAGAGCTATAGAAAGAAAAAAGAAAGAAAAACATCAGGTTTGTACCCAAGACCTGCTTGGAAAAGTTTGGAATAAGTCTCATAAAAATGAAAAGGGACATAATGTTCTAAGCTTGAAAAATTAGATAAAGATGTTCAACTGAATTTTGTTCTCCTGGTCATTATAGACAGCACTTACACACTATATAATCATTGACAGCATGACACAGAACCAGAATGACTTCTGGTGATCTTGAAGACTAAGTGTGTACTGGACTTCCCAGAGTGCAGTTTGTTGGGAAAACCAGTAGTTGTTGGCCTCCTTAAAAAAAAAATTAAAAAAAAAAAAAAAGAAGTTGATGTTGATGATAATTCATTCAGACCGCCCACTGGTTTGCTCAACAGAGATAAATCCTATGATTTCTGACCAGAATAAATCAATGGCAATGTCACAGATGAAGAATATCCAAGACAAGCTCAGAAGTAAAATGTAAGTGAACAGGAACATTTTAAACAGCAGAAAGCTGCTGCTTCTGTCACGTAAACCCATAACATACAAAGGCCAAAATGTATTTCGTATATTGTTTTCCTTTTCCCAGTAAAAACCCTGAAACTTGAATCAGATTTTCTGTGGACAAGAGTGAGGGATTTCTGAGGGAATAACCCAAATGCATGCTGATAAAAACATGCATATATAATGTATACAGGCACACTTAAAATACCTCTGAATATTTTCAGCAGTAGTGAAGACAAAAGTACCTGAAATCTGCGGTCCTGTTTCCTAATTCTGAAGTTCCTAGCTAAAAGATAGGCAGTTTTGTTCCTTGACTTGACCTATTTTTGTTGGAATGGGTATCTTACTCCTTATGTAGCCAGGTCTTGCTAGTCTAAATAATTTGAAGAATCATTATAATTTAGGTGCAATTCTGAAATTAAAAGAGGGAAGAGGATAGAAGTGGGAGTTTTTTTGGGAGCAGTAATGAGGTGCAGAGAAGTAATTCTCTGTCAATTTTTTCCAGGAAAACTGAAGGAAAGACTCAAAAAATTTTGGTTTTGCACAAATCTGTGTTTCTTTTTGTGCTAAACTTAGACAAAAATTGTACCTAGGGTTACAAAGGTGATAGAGGTTCATAGTAGTAGAGATCAGAAGAGATCACTGAAGTGTTTCACTTGATCTCCTGTGTGGGAAATGTAATTGTTGCTCATTTCCCTCGCTGGAGGCAGGTAATGTGCTCGGCTGAAGTGCATCTGCTGGAAAGCTTGTCTTCATTGGAAGAGACTGAGGGGGATTAGGTGTCCACTTCCTTTGGTAGTTGGTTCTACTTGTTTGTTAATCATCTTCCAGATTAAACTTGGGTTTGCACAAATTGATCTTTTGTCTGTGTTGAGTTGTCTCTCTGACGTGCAGGGCAGTCCCTTTTAACTTCAGAGGGAATTGGGACTGCCCAGGATTGCGTCAACCTTGGCTCCCCTCTCCATGTACAGAACTGCTGGACGAGCTCAGTGTTAGTGACCAAACAATGGTGTCATTAAAGCAGTAGAGGGAAGCAACATCTATTAGTACAGACTTTTTTCATACAGTAGTAGCTGTACAAAATAAATATGATTATTAATGTATAGGCCAAACAATGATGTATGCATTTATTATCCCTCTGTAGTCTCGAATTACAGAAAGAGGATCCTCTAAAGGTAAGTGTATTTCTTACATTGCAGTGACAAGCATTGCCTTACACCCTTTGTGTTACATTCACAGATCTGCGTGCAGAGATTAAAGATAAAGCTGACAGGACAACTTCCTTAGCCACCTGGCTTCCCTGTCAGACAAAAGGGCTGAGTGATAGAGTGAAAATGTAAAGAAAGTTGGTATGCTGAGGGTCTCCAAATCTTAGAGAATAAGTGCTGACTTCTGCTTTGTTCACAGTGGTTAAGTTGTGCTGGTGTAGTTATGTTTGCAAAGATTAATGCCAGTGTATTTAAAAATAAATGCACTAGTCCTGCATCTGCTCCTTAGATTAATAATGCCAGGTGAGGAAAAACAAGAAAATTGAAAGTGACTTTTTAATAGTTCTTCTGAATTTGCATGAGGCTTGCTTATGTAGTAGTATGCATCAAGCATTTCTGTGGAAAGCAGGAAATTAAAATACATAAGGCTGGCTAACTGTGGATTTTTCACTGCGTATTAAGTGGGTAAATACCTAAAATTTAGGTAGCAGAGCATAATAGTTGTCTGTGTGTATAATATCACAATAACTTCAGTCTTTGAAGACAGTTCAGCGTTCTGTACTTGCTCATAAACATGTAACTTAGTTGTTCTTTGATTAATAGTTAAAGTAGAAATAGGGTGGTTTTTTTGCTAAAAAGAGATTGGATATTACATCAGGCAGCCTGACAGACCCATTTTCATCAACGAGCTATTTTGCCGAGATTCAGATATCCCATAATCTTATATTTGTTTCAACAGCTTCATCTTTTCATTTTTCACTTCACCTTATTCTGTTGTCACTTTCAGAAAGTTGAACTGGGATAATTAAAGCAGCTGGCAATATAAAAAAAGATGTAGAAATTCCAGATAGTTACATTATGGAGTGAAATTTAAATTGATATAAATTTGTGTGGTTATAAATTGTAAATCACTATGATCAACTGTTTAAAGACCAGTTAAACAACAGATTTGTATAGCCCAGAAGAAGCAAATGTATGCTATGCTGTGGTGTGAGTTTGCTTTTTTTTTCTGATCATGTTTGCCTTTTATGACATCATACATTAGTTTTTAATATCTATAGACAGTTGAACTGTTAATAGGTAGAAAAATATATAAGAAAAAAGGGAGTGGAGCAAGCAAATATTTTTAATGAATTAAAGTATTTTCAAAGGAAAACATTTAAGAGAAGCTAGAAAGTGGAGTTTTGTATGTGGCAGCAGCACTCTGTAGGTCTACAGCTGTTTGTATCTGTCTAATCTTTTTATCTAAAGTTATCATGGTAACTGTGGTGTTGCCTGCCATAGGTGACCTTGAACCAAATAACCTCCTTATAATTATCTTTAATTTAGATAGATTTGGCTTCCATTTCATACTCACACATGCACACGCCCAGCTCTTTCTCCTGTTTTTTATTTGGGAACAGAGTGAAAATGTCCATTCGATCCCTTGCAATCCCTGTGTCCTTTAGGTGGCACATCTGCACAGCTGCTGTCAGGTGCTGTTATCTGCATTAATTGTCAGAGTTGCTTTTCCTTGGAGAGATCCTGGCAGGAGGAAAATTCTCTGGAGAGGAGGTGGTGACTAATTCTGCCTTAGTATGAGCACATTTCTTAGATGCTCTAGTCCATGTAGATAGAAGCTCACCACACCTTTGTTGTGAACTGGTGAATACGAGCCAGCTCCGTCCTGAAGCTGCTGTCTCACCCCTTTAGCTCTGAATTAAACTCAAGCTGCTATGATTTGCCCCTTAGCATCGGCTACTGATCTGGGTTTGCTGTCAAATTAAGAGAATCATGCAGTTTTTCTTTGGTTGAAGAGGCAGTTTCGGTCTGTCCTCAGTGTGTTAGGAGGATGTTAAGCACACAGGCTGGGTGAGCAGAAAATGGCAGTGAAGCGTCTCAGCTGCAGAACCTTGTCCTTGGCTGTGAGGCAATTGCACGTGGTGATCTCTGTGTCTCGTTGAGAGCCTGATTGCTTTGCTTTTGAGCCCTGAGCAGCCCTGGTGAACTGAATCAATTTATCTTTTTGTGAGAACATGTGGCTTGAATTCCTGATTCTCTGGGTATGTTTGTGTTTGAGCTGATATTATTCTGGCTCCAGAGGAAACAGGAGCTCTGAAGGGAACTTAGAGAAGATAAGAATGAAGGGTCTTTCCTTCTGTAATTCTGTGCTCAGTTCAAGTACTCAGCAGAGGAGTTAAAGATTACAACAATTCTCTTTCTTTGGTCATTTTTATAATGTGAAATGTATATTTAGAATCGTTCACGTTGGAAAGGCCCTTAAGATCATTGAGTCCAACCATTAACCAAGCACTGCCACTAAACCGTGTCCCTAAGTGCCACATCTGCACATTCCGTATTTGAATATACGATGCTGGTGTACCTGGAATGTATGAAATGTGGGACTTGCTTATCATGTCATTGAGAATTAATTCTATGTACTGTCAGTTTTAAATAGTCTCAGATTTTCTAGTAGTTAAAGGATGGAGGAAGAGTGAATAAAGTGAAAAAAAGAATAATAAAACCTTAATCACTGACACATCACTACCTGGCAATAATGGCGCTATTTATTAGGTGGAAAGATGGAAGTGTTCCATTTGCAAAGCAGCACACTATGTATTCACATCGTTTTACTGCTTGGATCTAAATTTGATCGAGTATCTTTGTCATTGAGAGGCAATAAATGTTTCCCCACTAATTGTTTCTAATGCATTTCTTTTAATTTATTGTGGACCTGAGAGTTGGAAACACTGCAAGTTACTCAGATTTCATGAAAGAACTGGAGCAATCTTACCTTAAAACAAAACAGGAGGGTCCAGGTCCCTGGGGAAGAAGTGTGTTCCCTGAATGCATTTGTATTTCAGCAGATTAGTTGAGAAATGGCTTAGTAAAAGCGGCAAAGGCCTGTTTTCCAAACCGTCTCCTTCATATGTCTGAGATTTTTAAGACAATTTTCTCTAGTAGTTATTTACTCATAAGATAATTGACTTTAATATTTTTCTGGGACAGTTGTATATCAGAGGCATCAGAGGGTTATATAGATATACTTTGAAAATATAATTGCATTGACCAGCATAGATTTAATTTTTTAAAGTAAGTTATCTGAGTTTGGAAGTAGCTGACTTTGGAAACCTGCTATGTCCTGTAGAAAGCAGCATGGTAGAATGGGGGTGTGTAGTTAATGTGTCCTTTTTAAAGAGAGAATATTTCTAGTACCAGAATACCAATTACGTTATTGGCCCTGCGGAAGAACTGAAAGGTGATTGCCTGAATTAAGGTGACATTGGGTGTGAGTGTGATCAAATTTAAGTTCCCTCTTACCAAACACAATTGGTAAGCCCTTAGAATCTCCAAATAAATACTTGCACTTTAAGGTCAGTCCAGACCTCATGGATTGCTTTTCCTTTCCCTGATAAAAGCAGATGCAAGCATGCCAAATTGCTTTGCTCCAGCTTAACCCCAGCACTGTTTGAATTCATAAACGCTACAAAAGGAAAGCTTATTACTGCATACAACGGTGAAGTGGGAAAATGTCATGCCTACCTAATCTATTTCCTGGGAAGGGGAGAAAAGTCTTTTTATTCTTTTACTAAGACCTGGGGAATAAAGTAAGGACTGGATGTGATGCTGATAATCAAGGATTGTCTTTCATATTTTAAATGGATCTCAACCCTATATTTTCTATTTTCTCTGACATATTTTCTCAGAAATGAGACAGTAAAGGAACTTTTTTCTATATTGAATTAGAATACTATACTGTATTTGAATAGCTTTTATGTTTTCAAACTTATTTTACTTATTTTTTTACTATTAAGCAGCTGCTTCTCTGAAGCTCTTGTTTTAAGGATAAATTGTTCAAACACTGGCACATGATTTAGCAGATGAAACAAAGCACTGCTGCATTTGGGCTTTATATGGTAACTATAGCAGTATTAGAAAGGGCATCAGTGGCAGCTTTGCTCTGAATTGATAACAAGTACATATTTTAAATATCTTGGACAAGAACAAAACACTCCTAAAATAATGTGCTTGAGGGAAAAGTCGGTTTTCACACTGTAAACAGTGTTCTTTGAAAGCTGAGAGAAGGAAAAAAAAATACTGTAGCACAGTACAGTAAGTTAAATCATTACATTAATTGAACATTTGTCTATTTGCATTGGTTTTGTTTTGTGGATGTCAGTAAGATGAATGGTTGAGAAAGGAAGTAAATGGGAAGTAGTAGTGGGTAAGGTCCAAAAAAAAGCAATTAACGATCATAGGGTGTAATTGTGAGTAATGTGTTAAGTTCACTTTCCTGAAAGTGGTTTAGTGGTGTTGTAAACTACTACCTGTAATCGACTTAGTAAATCTACAAACACAATTTTTGCAATAATATGTTCCTTAAGTTTTAAGTGAGGATGACTAATATCTTGTGTTTTATCAATGAGTCTTATTTTATTTCATCATAAATGTTATGCAAAATTTTACTTCATTGTAAAGTTGAAATTCTGCATCTAACAGTGTTTAATCCTTTTCTTTTGGAACGGGGTGCTTAAACCTGAATGCCTGTCATCGTAGTTCGAAGCCTGGAATAGGGCAGGTATTTTTTAAGCTATTTGGTAGACAGTCTGTCAGCCCAATGAGATATTGACAGGATTTTATAGGATGCAGATGGCAGAGGAAAATGTAGTATTTCACTGCTAGCATGAGCTTTTCATTTTGTTTCTGATGACAATCCAATTATTAAGTTGCTGGTTTTCTCACAAAACATAGCGTGTGGCTACCTAATTAGATTGCTTTAAAGCCCATTGGAAATGCCGATACATTTTTCATAATCCTTTTGCCTTGGGTTGCTGTTGTTAAAGGCTAACTTCTCAGTCTTGGGAAAAAGGCTTGTTCACTGGGCTAAACATGAAAAATGCATTATGCTTGATGTTCTGCTTGATGCTCTTGGTTAAAGTATAATGTGCAACAGATTCTCTCGATGCTGTGTCTCTTGAAGCCGTAGCTGCTGGGCAATAATGGCAAAAAGATGTTCAGATTACAGTTATAGGGACTCTACTTAATCATACTTGGTAAGAGATTAAACTTTAATCATTCAATTAAAGCTTTTGGCCCAACTTTTTAAAAAAGAATATCAGTAATGAAAAAACTTGGTTTGGGTAACTGTGTGTTCTGTGACACTGCAAACAGCATTGTCTTTGTACAGCATGCTGCGTATATATTGCACAGGAAGGGTTTGCATTTAATAAGGTACTTGAAGAAAGTGGAAATATTTTATTTTTTTAATATGCCTTAAAATTGTCCATGAATGAAACCGACATATCCAAGACTTCACTGCACACTTTTAACTGTTGAAAAGGGAACCCACACTTCTGTGTGAGACCAGTAAGACTGAAATATGGGTTTAGGGAATTGCTTATTTAAAGGTACTCACAGGCAGTTGCAGAGAACTGAAGTCACCAGGAAGATGTAGCAAAGAGCTTTGAATACTTAACAGGAAAGCTTGACACATTCAAGCCCCTCCATTTCATGTAGCCTCAGGGTAAACACAAAACTAAAGTTTGAAGCCTTTCAGTTGTCTTGTAAGCAAAAGCAGATCCCAAACTGGCATGTATTTATTGTTTTACTGAAAACACTTCTGAAGGAAAAGCTACTGAAATGCAGCATCATCTCAGTAAGAAAATTTTGCTAGGACTAGAAACAGGGATAGTACATGTCACTGCAGATGTTAGGCACCCTTTAAACGAAGTCACTTAGGAAGACTATCAAAAGGTTGAGGCAAATCCATTTTCAAAAAAGACGTTATTGATCAAGCACTTCTGAAATCGCAGTTTTGAACTCTTAGTAGTAATTAAATAAACATTCTAATTTTGTCTTTCATACTGTGTACTGTCAACAGGAAAAGCTGGCTTAATTCTGCAAGAGTTTGAATTTATAGCTTGAAGTTGCAGTTTTCATTGTTGCTGTGTAGGTTGGGCATTATTCTTACTGATAATAGATGTGTATTTTTATTTGATAATAAAGTGTAATATCAACATAATCATAGTAGTGCAAATGCCATATTGTATGTTACAGTATTTCAGACTTAAGAATTGGAATTTATAACAATTTATACCAAAGTTGTAATATTTTGTTATCACTAAATTTCAATGACCAGTTAGTCCTGCAGCAGTCCAACTGTCTAACAAATTACTCCTTGTTAAGTAATTTTCATCTTTAAGCCCACACCACATTTTTGTATCTCAATCTATTCTCCATCTTCATTTTCAAATTATTCAAAGAATTTCTTGGAATCTCTGCCAATCTTCTCAAAGAAGTAACATGAGCAAGAAAGGTAGAAAATAACCTGTTTTTTCCAGCTGTTCTCCTGGAATACCGTGTCTGGTGGCTGTCTCAGCCCTGAGAATCCATCTCAGGTGAGCTGAGCTGAGTGGTTGCAATGAGTGTTCAGGAGTGGCTTCACTGTGCAGAAACTCAAACTTGGGTTCAGTGCTATGAGGTGAGGATGACTTTTGACTATATTCTTGTTATGAAATGTTGTAGTCTTTTTGGCCTTTCAAGTGTTGTTACTAATGGTTAGAACAGAGAAGCCACAGTAGCCAATTGAATGTTTTTCCCAATGTCAGCATTCTGTATTCTGCTTGAGGAGCATAAATCCTTACTATAATTCACAAGTACAGTTTAAAATAATAGGCACACCTGTTAACCTGCAGGTAGGTAAAGCTGTTTATTCTTGTTATCATGGAAATGAGGTGTTGAGTAAGACAGTGGTAATCTGGACCTATTATGTTTTATGCTATTTAAGTCAATACTTTATAAACATTTGTTTCAGTATATTCCTCTAGTTAATGCTATAATAATGCTAATCACTGCTGCTTGTCACTGTTTAATTAGTTTTGCAAACTGAATTTCTTCCAGGAAAATCTTTGCTAACTTCCAAGCCTGGACAATGCTGAAAGGTCCTAAAAAGGACTTGCCCATTTCTTATGTATTTAAAGACTCATTATAAGAATAAAGGTTTAGTGATGAATACAGAATTCTAATTTAATTGGAGAGTATTAGAATGCATTTTTTCCCTCTTCTAACTTAGAAACTTAAATTTTTTTTTCATTTTTTTCCTACCTGGCAAAAGCTAATTTAAGCCAACCAGACTGCATATTTGAAATATACAGAAGTTTGGTCCTATTTACTGAGTACTGCTCCCTGGGTATCCCCTCAGAGGACTGACAGATGCCTAAATGTAAGAGATTGTTCTTGTCATGGGAGGCACTGACACAAATTCAGTCGTGTGGGTTGTTGTCTCTGTCTGATATTGTCCCTTCTAATGCTACAGAACAAATCACCTTGCACAAGGTAAGCAGCATGCCCTGTCTGCCTTTTATTGAAAGCTGTTTCTTCTGATCTGTCATGTCATGATATCCTGTTTGAACAGTGTTCTTGAACAGTCTTGTGTTCAAGCCAAACTTTCACAGCAGTTTTCCTTTGCAGAGTGATCTCATATGCAGCGTTTGACTGTGGATGAGTATCAAAGGGCCTATTCACTGCAACATGAAAGGCTTTCACCTGCTGTGACTAAACCATGGTAAATTGTTACAGGCGTGCAGGTGTATCGTGTGTTGGCAGGAGTGTTCGAGCATAAATACCTTTGTTCGATCACCAGGTAATGAAACCAGCGAACTTGATTTGTCTCGTACATGTGAATTAAAGAAACAGATTGACTAAGGGAGATCTTGCTGAAGGAGCATTTGCTTCTAAAGGAGTTCCATCTTTCCTTTAAACTACATTTTGTTCACTATATTTTATGGATCTTCTAATAGCATGTTATTCAGAAGAGGCTTACTATAAACACTGCATAGCGTGCTCACAGTTGTATTGAAAGAGAATGTGATAAGCTACAGCTTCGTTCAATTAATTAATTTCTTCCTGGCTTTGTTAGTGTTCAGAAAACTTGACAACAGTTGTATTGTGCTTTCCCCCGTATGTTTTGAAAAAGCTGTATTGTACATGATGCAAGGACAAACCTTTTGCTGGAGTGGTACCTTCTGTTGCACTGCTGACCCTGATGGAAAAGCTACAAAAGACAGTTCTGGTCATTTTTTCTGATTATCAGTTCTGGTCATTTTTTCTGATTATCAGCTGTCTAATTAAGTATTTCCCTATCCACATTGTACAATAAAGTCATTTTGTAAAAGTGAGGAAGACGTTCCTGTTGACACTCTTGGTCTAGGAGAAAAAGTGCTGGGAGAGAAAGTCTGCTCTCCAAAGAAGGAAGAAACATTAACAGTTTTAAAGGGAACTTTTGGAACAAATACAAGTATGGGCAGCCCTCTTTCTTGGGAGGGGGCAGTGTGAGTGGAAACTTAAAACCCCATCATTGTCTGTGAAATCTCTGTCCACTAGAGTGTCCGTACTGCAGAATACTGTGTTTTGAACTTGAGTTCTCAGAGCAAGCTGCCATGGGTGGGGATGAGGTGTTCACTTTTATTAGAGCTGTATTGTAGTCAAAGCTTTCCCTAGGTTTTTTAGAATAAGTAGGATGTACTTGGGATGTGAAAATGAGATGTTGGCTTGCTTGAGAATGCAACAATTCAGAGCATCCTGGCGGTTTTTTATTACAATGATGATGTTTTTAGTGTTTTGGTAGACAAAAAGAGGTGGAAGGAGCAGAGACAGATACAGTTATCTTCAGTAAGATGAACTAGACTTAATAATGTATTACTCTACTTGAAAAACTTTTGAGAATTTTTTCAGAATATATTTTGATGAGTTCAGAGAGAAGTTGGTGGTATCATTAAATAAGTTGACAACTTCTATAATCAGCTTTTTGGTATTATAGCTCAAGGGAAAGTCAATAAACTTTGATTCCCAGCATTAATGTAATTATTTTTTTCCCCCTTTTTTTTCTTTTCTGGCTCCTTCTGCAGAAGACTGCAGTAATATAATATCAGATGGCCAAAAGCAATTCAGTGTTCAGAAAGTCAGTGTCCCCTAGGATGGCGTACAAATGTAGGAAGACTGGGGGTGGAATAAATCATTTCCTCTGATCTTGTTAGGGATGAAATTATTATAGAGAAGCAAACGTAATTTGCTGAATATTCTTTGAGAGAGAGAAGTATGAAGCTCCTTTGATTATCCAAGGTACTTTTTTTTAAGAGGTTTTTCCTTTTCCTCTCACCTACAGTATTTTCCTTACACAGTACACAAAAGTGTGTTCTCATTACCACTTGTTTTAGTAGTTGTAATATACTACTTTAAGTCAGCTGCTACTCCTATATTTTGGTTGATTGGGCTAATTGGACTTTAATTTTCATCTTCTCCTGACCTTGGCCTAGTGAGAAATTACTTTAAATGTTTCACTAAGAAAACTTGCATTGTGTTTCATATTATTTAATTATTCTGATATTAATGCATTCAATTTCATTCTCATAAGAGAATATAGAACAGGTGAGATGAGTGAATCGTTACAATATAAATGCCCTGGTGAATAGTATAGGCCAAAGAACTTGCAAATTGACCTTAAAACACAAAAGCTTGATCAACCTCCTGTGAAAATACTCTTTTCTCTGGGAAAAAAAAAAAGAAAAAGAATATTAAAACATGATGAGATGATGCACTGAATCTTTAAAATGAAACCTTTCCATAGGTTTATCATCTTTGTGGTTATTTGAGGCTGACCAACAACAGTCAGTTGAAAGTGTCAGGTGCAGCATTAAAGGTGTGATTTCAGGTGCGATGTAGCAGCTGTGGTCATGTAAAATCTGCTTTCAGTCACGTGAGCAACCAGCAATTAGCAGCCAGCAGAGCAGATTGGCTTCAGTGCTGGGCTCAATGTAAGTCTGCCCTGAAGAGTCCAACGCTGAGAGCTTTACCTGGGCAAGTACAACTCTATCTCATTCTTTAACTTTTGTATCTGGGATTTGAGGTGTATTGCTTTCCAGTTTAAGCCTGAAGTTGCTTAGAACTATCAGTAATTGTTATGAAGGAATGATGTCTCAAATGCCTAAATTTAAGGGTAAAAAAAGATATACCCAAGTGACGGAAGTGTTTAAGTTCCAATTTGGGGAGAGACTTGACTTTGAATAAGGTAAATATTTTTTTATCTCATGAATTCAGTGAACAGTAAGAGATACTGAATTTACTGCTTGGTGGTTATGCTGTAGTTATTCCCTGGGTAAATATTTATAGAGCACAACTAATCCAAGGTGCTTTTCTCTGCACTTCCTCAAATTACCACACGCTTACAGACATCCAGAGAATTAGTAGATTGTGTCATGGCTGTTCTCCCCTTTGTCTATCTTAGTAACTTCCCCAGGAAGACAGTGTCAGAGGCTCATCAGTACAGAGGAACAGGTTTCACAAAGCAGTTACAGGTTTGGATGATGCAGCTGAGCATGTCTTATAAATTCCACTATCTGCATTATTAGACATGCAAGAGTTTGGTGACCTGTGGTAATTAATTTGTGTGATCTTTCAAAAGAAGGATCAGGCTCACATAATTGGCTTAGGTACTTTGGAAAAATGATACTTTTTGATGTTTATCTTATACAACTGATATTTTCTGGCATTTAATAGGGAAAATATTTTACTACATGTAAAACTGAACTGGAACAAAGTAATCTAAGTGTTCCTTCCTTGTGGTTTCTCCTTGTTTTCTCTTATTTCCCTTTTGGAAGAAAGTGGCAATCAGAGTAGCAGACCTCAGGCTGATAAGAGCTGTTTTGTGTAGCTGTAAGTAGTGGTACACTTTGAGATGCTGACAGGCCTTGCATAAACCAAGAGCTGATTTTTCTTGCCCCCGGCAAGAAAGCAAGATCATGATGCTTTATTACTGAGGCAGGTCCTTGAGTAGTGTAGCTAGAGCTTAACAAAATCTATCAAATGGAAACTTCATTTCTGCAGGTAGTAAAACTGTGTTGAACTTTTGTTGTTGTTGTGTGTGCTTTGTATTTCTTGTGTCACTTTCTTAAAATGGTTGGTTTGTTTAGGTTTTTTTTTTCTGAAGGCATAATTTCACCTTTCCTAAGCGTGTATTTTACACTTTGAAGTTATCATTAGAGTGTTTCCTTTGGCAATATATTTTATTGGAGCATTAGCAATGCAGTTGAGTCACTGAAAAATGTGGGAGCCATGGGCACATGAGGCTTGCTTGGTAGTTTTGTGTTAGTAATAGGAATTTTTTAGTGATCTTGAGTAGAGACAACTGTCAGTAATGTTTACCTTGGCAAAAACAAGGCATTGGGAGTAGAATAAGCCATAAAGAGAGTATGCAAGTAATACTGTGAATGATAATAATAATGGTGCTTATTAGCAGATGACACATTTGCATGTGAAACAGATTGGTTACAGAGCTGTCCCATGTACTCTACTTCTGGAACAGGCAGTGCCAGTTGATATATAGGTAATTAATGGGCTTAATGACTTTTTGCATGATTTCTTGAAGAAAGTCTGTGGTTACAGTTAATGATAGCATCACAGGATTATTTTGCAGTGACTCGTGTTTTCTTCTTAGGTGTTTGTATATACACATCATTAAATTTCTGTTCATGGTGCAAATATTTACATAAGTTCAAAATCCTAAATGACCAAGCAAATTTTATAGTTTGAAGTAATCTTCCACAGGCAGTTGACTGTATGACTAATAGAATTATGTATGCGTAAAATTGCTTTTACTGGAGAAGCCAAAATGCAGAATAATAGCTTGTCAAACTGTCATTTGCCAGTGAGATCATAGATTTCGTAGTCCAAATTAGGTTGTGTTCTTTTTCTTTTTGTCAGGTCACATTCTAATAACCATATTGTGCATTAAACCCTGTGATTATCTGAACACTTGACAGATGGTAGGATGTTAATTTATACGTAAGAGACAGTGATTGCCCGTGCAGTAAAGGCATTCAACAAAATATGAAATGTCAAAATCCCCCTTTTTTGTTATGTCTTTACTTCACTTATTTCAGCAAGGTAGTTCTAGCAGAGGAATGTTTTTTGTAGCTAAACGTATGCTTCATTTATTAGTATTAAAAGATTTTGGAGTTTTGAATCTTGCTTTTAATATTGAGAGGTGTTTACATCATGGTCTAGGGTACAAGAAAATAGTAGAGTACAGTGAAAGTGAAAGAGGTTATTACATTTTTGAATCTAAAGTTTTTAATATGCATATTACTGTTTTAAGGAAAATGAGATTAATTTTAGGTTCACTTAAGAGTTACTATGCTAGCCATGAGTTGGTTTTATGATAACACACTTGTCCTAACTTATACCAGAGTTCCAGTAATTGTTATCAAAATGAGTAGTTAGTTGCTCCTAATATCTTACTTAATTATAATCTTAACTCATGTGTAAAATGTCATGGGAAACAATGTGTTTGAACCCAAAGGATTTTGCCTTTTTGCTGGATTTGAGACAGTTGGGGCTGTAACATATAGCTGAGGGAGAAGTGTAAAAAGTGGCACAGTTCAGCGCCACACACTCGATGGAACTTGAAATAACTTTCTGAAGATGAAATACAAATACCCAAAGAAATGAGCTAAGGTTGTAGTTTCCTTTAACAGTGCTGTTTTCAGAAAATTCTTTCTACCTTTACATCTTGTCAAGGCATTCCGTACTCCCTTCAGTTTATTGTTTTCCTGTGGTTCACAGGATTTGCTTCTCTGTTACTGATTGCTTATCACTGTTACTCATGTTATCTGCTGGACCTTCAACTAAATGTTAACACTTTGGAGTTGAAAAACTTTACTTTTTATAAGTGAAAGTCCCCAAAATACCTGGCTTTTGAACAAACAGTTTAAGTTTGTTATTTTTTAATGCTAAGGAAAAGAAAAAGAGGAGGCCAGGTATTTCATTTGCTTGAAACAATTTTCCAACAGAAGAGAGTCGAAGTAGAAAATCCCAAGTCCTAATGATGTATTTTTGCAGTTCAGTTGTCTTTGGCTGAGACATCATTATTATGCCTTTATAATCAATCACTGCTGTATTTAGGTATGCAGTAACTCTTGACTTGTGAAAGAATACGTTCCTTATTAATGTTCCTTAATCACTAAGAAAATTAGTTTTCTGTAAACTGTTTCAGTAGGCCAAGAAAGGAGTCATCAAGCCCTAGAGAGTGGTAATTACTTTGCTTGTGCCACAGCATTTTGTTGTTGTTTTCAGTGTGTGGGAAGTCTGAAAGGCTGTGAATTGGTACTTCTGGAGTGAAAACAGCAAAGAGAATTTCTGCTGAGTATATAAGTTATAGGAATTCTTTGTTGGCTTCCATGCTTGGGGAAAAACGTGGTCATCAGTGTAGTTAATGTGTGTTATGTAAATACTTACTGTAGAAATATTAGCTCTGAAGCATAATATTCTTTAGGAGGAGCAACACGTACAAGAATTTCACAAACAAAATAGGTTGTACTTCTCTTCATAGGCTGCTACTTTCAGCTAAATGTTGTAACCTCTCAGGCGTTATGAAGCTATGTTCAGTCATGAATGCTTGTGACATTTTGAAGGACTGCAGAACACTGCAGTGTATGATTACCTGTACTTCATTTTATAATGATACTTCATATAAACTTTTCCAAATTTATGGAGAAGCATTGTTTTTCTATTCCAGTAATAATCCAAGTATGTACTGCTAAAATGAGAAATTAAAATTTAAGTACCAGCATTTTTGCAGCAGTTCCATTTGTCTGCAGTTTTGCCTGCTCTTTGCTATAACAGCCCTATTAAAGTGCATTTAAAATAGAAAATATAATTGTTAAGATGAGCTTTTGCTGTACTAAATAGTAGGGAAAAATCTACCAGGCCTGTCTATCAAAGCAAGCTGCTGTTAAGTATGTCTTTTTTGAAAATATATTCCTTAACTTTGGAGTAATGTAGTAGCTCCTTTTTGGATATTTTATTTATTAATTTTCTATGGTGATCTTAATAATTCTATGGTGATCTTGGGCTTGAAGATGTTGGCACACAGTCAAACAATTATTTGCATATCTGCCATTTCTGGGTAAAAGTCCTTTAGTTGGGCATCAGTGAGCTCTTAGAAGAATTTTCTAATGGTTTTGTGGCCTCAGTTATTTTTCCCGGGCTTTCTGTCATACTGAAAAGCACTAGGAATAAGAGTGCCCACTGTAGGATAAAGAGTAACTGTATGAAACACACTAGCTAAAGCCTTAATGTGGTGTTACAGTGTTATTTTAATATCATTGTCACTGTAGATATTCCTATTTCATTTAGAGATGTTGTATCTGGTTTAAGTTACTTTTGGTACCTGTTTTCTCTAAGATTGGAAATATTTAGGAGCATTACTTAAAGCACGCCACAGTAGCTGTAACATGGTGTTGTAATATTTAGCTAATGCATGTGTTTATATACAAGTGACAAAGGATTGCCCTGAGCGTTATTATTGTTGCTTACTGTTGAAACCTTGGATAGATGGAATTGTAATCAGAAGATTTAAACTTTTCACAGAGGCCAAAGTACGAAGTTCTCCTGGACTCTCCTTTGAAAAGAAAAACTTGAACAAAATTATTTTAATTTAAATAATAAATTTTTAATTTAAGTAATGAATCATTCTAAATGCACTCTTCTTTATGTGAAAGCCTCTTCCGTTAAATTGGCTTCTGTAAGGATGTGAAAGGAAGCCTTAAAAATGCACTGAATAATCCACATGCAATGTCTGTATTAGCAACTGTTTGAGGGGTGTGTGGGGAACTGGCATACCTCGCAGTTAGTTTAGAGACTTTTTTCCAGACCTAAATATGTTAGAAATTGTGGCTCACTGAAACACTAGAGTTGTTGAAATATAACCTGTTAAGCAGCAACAGCTTCTAGTCACACAATAAAGGAGAGAAAAATAATATTTCTTACTGGGAATATGAAAGAAATGAACCAAACTGTAAACAAATGTAGGCATTGGTGACTTCAGAAGGAAAGAGCATGTTTTAATTAAAGACAGCAAGCTGTCTAAAAGCAATGGCGTATGGATGTTCAGGTTCCAGGGAGGCCTGGAACTGCTTTTAAATCTTATATTTTGAAGAACTTTTTGTGAAATAAAGCCCATTTCCCTTTGAGACAGCAGCGTGCTCAGATTAGAATTTGCCAACCATGCTAGCTGGAAGAAAGAGTGTTGGTGCTCAGAACTCTTGCTGCATCTTCTCAAAATCCCCATTCATTCTGAATAACTTTGGTAACCCTTTGAGGTGCTGGTTATCTCATCCACCCTGGTTTCATCTCTGACCTTGTAGGTTTTGCAATGAACTCCTTCCTGTTGCAATCTTTTCTTGAAGGCAGATAAGAATCAGGGAGCTAAAGAAAAAAGAAAAGTACAGTGAAATGTTTCAATATTTGCGCTGGAGCTACACTGGAAGTGAAGTTTACAGCTTTGCAGTCAGAAGAAGATTCTGTGTGGAGGATTCTGATGCACTGGCAGACTCTGAGGGACTCTTCAAAGTTGATTGCAATGTTTGTGGCTGCTGGTGATGAGAATCTGAGTTCTGTAAATGCACAGTGATAATTCTGTATGTAGCTTAAAGAAGAGACGTAATATGTGCCCTTTTTTCGTTATTTTTCTTGTGATTTTTGACATGATATGGAATGTATTTTCAATGCACCTGAAGTCACTCGGGTCCTACTTATGAACTGACATTTTACTTGACAGTGAGGTGTGTTTTCAAATAGGAATTATGTTCCAAAGTACTGTTTGAAATGCTGAGCTTGTTTCTATTTCTACAGTATATCCATCTAAGAATCTCTCAGCATTTCATAAGCATTAATGAAATAAGCCTCACTGCAAGGCAGGTATTATCCCAATTTCACAGATTGCAGGGAGGTTAATTAACTTGCCCAGAGTCACTCAGTGGTCTGTGATGAAAATTGGTTTCTATTTAAAAATGGATTTGCCGTCTCATGCTTCAACCATTAGGCTGTGCTTCCAAAATAATATTTGTGGTTGAAAATAATGTTTGGCCTATTATCAGGTTGCAATAAGCTTTGTCTGTGCACAAAATAGAGTTGAAGTGACTGAATCAATTTTAACTCTACCATGGTACATTCCAACTGAATGGAGCTGGGTTTGAGCTGGATATAATCTAAAGGAAATTTAAACCAGGTGAACAGACAAACAGACTTGGCATTAAGACTATTTTATATGCAAATTTGTACTAGTTTATGTCAAAGGACCAAGTAAAACTAATGTTCCTTATTGGTCTGAGTTTTTAACAGAAACATTATAATTTCACTTAATCTGATTTAAGAGAAATAACATAATTTGAAAAGTGAGGAGGAAAAGACATTTTTCAAATAACTTTAGAAGTCATTCAGGCGTGTGAGCTGTTCATTCCAATTATTTAAGTTGTATAACCACTACTCTAATTTTAAAAAGTATAAAAAATTGTTTCCTGTTAAGTGTTTTCACTCTCACTAATGAAACATACAAATTCAGCTGGAGAAACTTATTCATTTTAAAATACAAAATTTTATTTCTGGGAGAATCTTTCTGTACAGTTTTGCTGGCTTGGTAGGAAAGAAAGTAATTTAGGAGTGAGGGCTTTATTTTTCTTGATTTATAGCCCCATTTTCCCTGCTCCTTTACCCAAGTATGCAAATCTGGTTGTAAAAGTGATGATGCTTGGGTCTTAAGAAACCACCTGCAGCTTCTTCACACTCCCACTGTTGATTCTTTATGTATCCTCTGACAGGTCATTTCAACTGGTTTTAGTATAGTTTCTGGATTTACAAAATTGGCATGATGCTTGTGACATGCTTTGAAATTTGAAATCTGTTATGATCAGGAAAGTATTAATTTTATTATAAAAGTGTAGGAAACTTTTCAAAATGGAATAATCTTTGTTTTTAACTTTAGATTTAATCTAGTAAATCCCAGCTAAATACAATTCTGTTTAATGAACAAGACTGGAATTCATCACCTAATTAATAGCACTTGACTTTATGCACCAAAATGCCTGATTTTAAAATCATGATTTTACTCAAGTTTTTTTTTTAAAAAAGTGTTTTGGGGCATAAAGGTTTTTTTTTAAAATGCCATATAAATGCTTTCATATAATTGCTGATTACCTGTAATGCAACACCTGTGTAGGGCATGTAATTGTGGATCTTTTCTTTGAGCATTGCTGCTTCTAAGGTACTGCAGTAATGCATAGGTGAGTGCTAAATTTAAACTATTTTTTTACATCTTCAAATGCAGTAAATTTTTAACATCTAAGTTAATACATTCAGAGTTTTTTGGTTTTTTGTGTTTTTTTTTTTTTTTTTTGAGAAATAAGATGTTCAATGAGCCTTTCAGTACTTCCTCCTCATTTTCCCTACTTTCACATTCCTTGATTTTTTTTTTTTTGAAGGCCAGCATATGATTGTAGCTCACCAACTGAAGTTTCTCTCGATTTCTTTCTTTATTTTTTTGTCCAAGCAATAAGAAGACTTCTAAGACTATTCTGAAGGTAGTGGTCTACTTAGTGCTGACAGTAAAAATCTGTCTCTTCACTTGTGTCTAATTTCCATGAGGACACTGTGGCCTGTAAGTGCAGTATAATATAAATAATGCAACACGCTAACCAGGAAAAAGAGTTTGATTTAATTAATGTTCCACCAACACATTAGTCCTTCATTACATATAATTACTTGGGGACTCAAAGTAGGCACAGCTGTAATATGGCTGGTGTTAAAGTTGAGATTTCTCAATAATGCATCTCATAGGTTACTTTTTCATGTTTCCTTCAAGTTCCCTTCTCTTTGTGTTGTGCAGAAAATTACTTCAGTTAGAAGTGGATTGACTAGGGAATGTTTAGGCTTGCTGTCACTCGGATATCTCGAAGAGCAGACCGAATTGTTCAGTTACAGAGATGTTAAATTTATAGCAGGTAAAAGCTTTCTGTGTTTGTCAGACTATTCCTTGAACACAAAGTTATTGCACCCTTGGGGCAAAGAACCTCAATGAAAAGTGGCTGTACATAAATACCAACTAAATTCCTAGCCAAACAATTCCTAAACTTCAAGAATGTGTTGCAAAGGAAAACAGAGTGCCAGCCAAAGCCATATGTCAAGATTTGTCTAATTATATTTGTACTGTACTAAACAGAATAAAAGTTATACATTTCACCAGAGTATTTAGTTTCGTAGTATTGGTAGTCTTGGTCATAAACTGCATTGTTGAAAGCATAAATTTGTCATTTTTTGTATATGTGGATACTTGGCAAAGGAACTTAATGATTTCAGTTGCAGTTGCAAAATTGCATCCAGCTAATGCTCTTCACTGTGAAAGAAAGAGTGTCCAGTCAGGTAGAAAATTGTTCTGAGTACGTGGCCATGCTAAGAAGAGAACTATCCGAGAGTAGCACCCAGCTTTTCTGTGAATGAAAGTTCAGTCTCTTCTGTTGATTTATTTCTCAGCAGAAATTAATGTTGTGTGGTATTCTCAAAAAAAAAAAATAGGTGCAACTGTTGAGGGAATAGATATTGAGGTAACACTGCTTCTGTGGGTAGGACAGTATTTATTGGTTGTGTATTGCCTAAGAACAGGGTCAGACAATATTTTCTCTTAATATTGTCTTCAAATATTTTGAGCATTGAGTTGGTGTTGTCTGTGCCCTAAAAATATGGCATCATATCCCAGGTCAGTTAGATGCTATTGAGAATTTACTTCAGGTTTGTGGAGATATGTTTGAATGTCTCATCAAGGTTGGAAATGAATTTTTTAAAAAAATTATTATTAATATTGGTAGATCTTGGTAACTTTTTTCATGTTTCTTCATGATACCTTCAGTCACAGTTTGCTGGGATTTATGGACTGACAGTTCCAGGCAGAGGTGTGGGAGTTTCCTTTTCCCCCATGTTTGCTGCAGCCCTCAGGGTTTTCACAGGTGTTTGAGCTTTTCCATATTTTCCCTCATGTTAACGCCTTTTGGTTGGTAAATAAGATTTAGTAAGAGTAGTAATGTAGTTCCTCTGAGCACTTGGGCTTGGGAAAGCTAATACCTGCTGCCAAGGGAGTGAGCATCAAAAGAGACCGTGGATTAATGCTGGCTCTGAAAGTTTTTATCTTTTCTCATTTCATCTTGTATCTAACACGTGCCTGTGGCGTGTCAAGAGCCTAAGAATTCTTCCCTTCAAAAGTCTTGCATGTAATAACTGGGTTTGTTTTATTAATACTCAAATTTGTTGTAGTTCTGGCTAGTGACTCCAAAATGATTTTGTGAAGGATTTAAAAAGCATAAAAAATCTACTAAAAAGACATCTTGACAATTGAAAAATTTGGAGGAAAACTGACTTCCTTTTGTCTTTATAAGAATAACAAGGAAAATAGCCTAGTTCAACTTACAAGCAGAGCACAGTGCTGAAGGTGTGCCTGCTCAAATGGCTGTTGAAGATAGTAATTTATGAACAGCAAAAATGTTTAGAAGACTTTTTCACTGCCTTGCTTTGAGCATAATGTTGTACAGAAATCTATAATATAGGAGGCAGAGCATGTTATTAGCTGACTTAAGAGAAAAATGAAGTTGTAGCAAAAGGTTGGTTTCTCTTTTCATGTCTCTGTGTCTGTGTTCAACCTTTTTTTCACCATAGCCCTGTTTTCCACTTTTCTACTGCACCTTTCCATTAAGTACTTCAGTGAGGTGCTCTGAGAGCTGAACACATAAAAAGTGTGGATTTAGAACTAAATAATGAAAATCAAGGATGAGAAACATCTGACTGGTATTTATGTTTATAGTTGGAGTATAAGAGCTGTGTATCAGCAACAGAAATGTGAAAGTAAAATGAACAAAAAAGGTGTTATTCCTGTGTTTTGGCAGCACTTGTAGCTTAACGTGGGAGTTACTTTGTGCTAATAAGATTGTGTTTCATGCTTAAAAGTGATGTTAAACACAAATGAAAACCTTTTCTAACTATTATAACAACTATGTGCTTCAAATTAATGTTGGTTTATACCAGCTGTTACTGCTTTAACATAACAGCCCTCACAGTGAAATGCCTCACCTGGATCAAGTTGAGTATATGCATAAATCTTTGCAAGACTGGAGCTGGAGCATTTCATTAAATGCAAAATGGTAAACTTTTTATGGTTCTACACTTACTGTTTTTGTAAACCAATCTATAATTTCATTATGGCAGGGGAAATTGTATGAGTTTTATGATAAGCTGTCTAAACAATGACATTTTCTAAGTTTTTTTGAAGGAAGGAGATGAAATAAATTTAGCTAGCACTAAAGTAGGTTTTTTTTTTTTTTTTTTTTTTTTTGCTGTGGTTCTTTTTTTAACAGAGCTGGGTGTATCTCCACACATCCTGTAATTTGAGAATGTTTGTTTAATGAGGATCTCCTATTCCTTGCTGCTTCTCCCTCCCTGTACTCCTGGCTCAAAGGAGAAAGGCAAAAAGGCTTGTGTTCTTACAGGGTCTTGGTAAAAGACAGTAATTACATTTATCTTATCGTTGGTGTTACTTTGCTATATGGCTGTTTTGGTACTCTCATCTATCATGTCATGTCTTTTGATCAAGACTCTTAACATTTCTGCCCCTTTATAGGCTTAATGCTTAGCCTGGGAGAGTTTACTAATTGTCCTTGGCTCCCTTGACATCCAGAAGGGGGAAAAGCTGATGCAGAGTGTGACTTTGAGCACCTCCAGCACAGCTCGCCAGGCTCTGCTGCCTTCAGGGACTAGAAAGGGAGCTGTGCATGACTAAAGACACACAGGTTGCTGCCACACTTTAATGTCCCAGACTTGACTTTGCTTGTAAAGCAAGGAAAATTAGATTTTTAAGACCAGGCTCATAAGATTTTATAATGGTTTGGCACTTGTTTTGTAAAATATATTTGTACTAGTTAGAAAAACTGCTCATGAGCGGTGGTGTTTGAGGTCACTTCTGCCCAGATTTGCAGCATGTCCCAACTTAATGTATTCACATAATAAGCATGATATAAGATTTTGCATACCTGAGAAGGTCAGGACTTGTGACTTGAACTTGAGTTCTGGCAGTTCAGAGGATGTGATGCTCCGACTTGTTCTGAATGTGGTGGATTGTGGGGTTTTTTTCTGGTTTGGTTTTTCATTTTCCTCTGGAGAACAGCAGTAAATAGCAAAGTGTGTCTTTTCAGTGATTGCTGAAGTTCTTGGTCTGAAGCGAATACGAAACTTCTTCAAACTTTGAATCAAATAACTGATGTTAATAGCCTTTATTTTGATTGGCAGGAAATACTTTGATCTGTCATAACTTGATTGAAAAACATAAGACTCAAAATGCTTTTCTAAATTTTATAGCTTCTTTGTGCAAGGAATGAATTACTGGTGATAGAATATACTTATTTATTTTGAGAAAAGAAAATTAATTGTTTTTGTTAAATTTTATTGGGACTAAATATTACTTGAAGTTGTGATACATGCAATTTTCTAAGACATATGTAAATGAACTCATTAGTGCACAGTCATATTGGAATCTATTTTGGCCCTGGGATAATTTGTCTTTTCAAAGCACAACGTGCCGTTACTGATTCTGAAAAAATTTTTTTTCTATTTCTTTAAATGTGATATTATTTCTGTTTCTCCGTTGCATCTTACATATATAGCACCCAACATAAGGGAGATGTTTTCTTTCCCCTCCTTTATATTTTCAAATAGATGTTCAAACAGACTTCAAAGGTAATCTTGCAATTAGGCTGGCGGAGAGAGCAGAGTAATCTGTGGTGACAGGCAAAGGGATAAGGGTGGGAAGGTTCCTCCTTGGATGCTGGTAGGATATCATTTATGGGCTTATCCCAAGGGAACTGCTTGGTATCCAAAGCAAGTATGAAAGTGCTTCCAGAATTGGCAGCTGAGTGCAAATAGAATATTTTATGTGGCGCTTCAAATACTGTGATAAATTTGCTCAAAATAAATCTATGCTTCCTACAGTCATTTTAGATTTTGTTGTTGGTAAAATAAAATCTCAATGTACTCAGAAATTTGCATTTAGCATGTAACATGTAAAGTTCATTTCCTACACTTGTGCTAATTCTTTTTCCGATATGGTTTTATGGTTTTACAGAAATAGTTGTACAAAAGGAGAAAAATTTGGTTGTACTATTACTGTGCTGTAGTATTTGGTTGGAGTTTTTGTTCTGTTGGTTCTTTTGTTGGTTTGGTTTGGGTTTTTTTGTTTTAAGGAAAGTATCTGAGCGACTTAAAAAGCCAAACTTGGTGCAAGTGTCCTGCATAAACGAATTATTTCACAGCAGCTTTTGGATCCTGCTATTGCCCTGCAGGGCATTGGATTTGTACCGTATTTGTTGATGGTCTGGAGTGGATTTTAAGTAACAGATGAATGTCTTTAACAAAGGCAGAGTTTAAAGTTTCAAGTGTTTATGTGGATATAAACAAGGCTGTGGTTTTCAGTTTTTTGTTTGTAATTGTTCAGCGTACTTGTCTCTCTCCTCTCTGAAATGTGTTTGTGAGATAATCTGATGGATGTAATCAGAGCTCTCCAGAACATTTGCTGGTTTCTGCTTAGAATCTCATTGTGGGGGGTTGGAAGAGGCTTGAGGCTGATCTGCACTGAGCTTTTTTGTTGGCAGACCTTGAACTGAGTTTGCTATTCCATGACTTTCTTCTTTAGAACTTAGCTACAGGGATCGCTCTAAAAAACAGTGGCAACCAAACCCAACAGAAATAAGCCCTCAAACAAAGCCACTGTTTAGCTTTATGAAGTCATTCTAATCCAACATCAGAAAAAACCCCAAACAACTGTGAAACAAATTCAAGATTTGAGGTCACTGTAAATGACCTAAGTCTGTGAATATGGAGGCCTCTTATCTGTTACATTTGTTTATAATAGATTATATATCTAGTATTCCAATTTACAATTATGATAGATATTTTGGCTACAGAGAACTTGTAAGACTATATATTTTCCTGAAACTTTAGTTTACTCAGTGTGCCCTGCCTTCTAAAATTAATCACTCTTGCCGTTTGAATGTACTTACTAGAAAATGTGGGATGTTCTGGAGTTGCTTTGTGAAAAATAACTCCACACACCCCCAACCACCCACTCCTCCTCCCAAAACCAAAGCAAAATAAATCCAACTCAAACCAATTATTAACTAATTTATTTGGAAATAAAAAAATAGTTGAAGTATATACTGTAATGTGTTTCATTTTGCCGGAGATCTTGACCTCTCTGGCATACTCGAGATACCAGATGCAAGATTCTTAATGAGCAGAAAAAAAGCAAAAATCAAATGGATTATATCGCTTGTGGTTTAAGAAATTATACTGGCAGATGTTAAAAATGTTCCTTGGAGTGTACGATTTGGTTAATGTAAATTATTTTCATGTGTTTAATGATCCATGGATAGTAAATGTTTCTCATTTGTTACGAATATCCTGTGTCAAATCAAGAATAAGCTGCTGTTTTGTTTGACTTCATATTTACACAATCAATTTAGCTCCTTTAGCCCTGCTTAAAGAAATTATGAAGAACAAGTTGCCAATTATGTTCATAAATTGTAGAATTTCTATCTTTTGTCCTTTAAATTTCTGCTTAAATCTGCCTTCTTTAAATTTTTTATTAAAGTTACACTAGAAGCACAGCAAATATGACTCGAAGAAAAAGAATCTATCTGGATCCTTGCTTTCTTTTCTAAGATATATAAGGAAAAAGGAAGAAACCTTTGTGCCAAATATAATTTTGGGAAGGAATACAATCTGAAATGGTTTGAAATGCTCCTCTTTTTTGGGAAAAAAAAATTAGGCTTGCTTTAGAGTACACAGTATTTTGATTATTGCAAGTGGGATATGATCTCATGTTCACAATCTCTTAAGAACAGGATGAGTAGACAGAGCTGGTTCCTGGAAGCTGTTCTGTCATCCTGACCTTGCCACTACTTTTGCTTAATTCTGTGAAATACAATTGACTCCTTAAAGGCAACTTGATTAAAAAAACCATTGGAATCAAAACTGGGCCATTGAAAATGGAATTCAGTTCCTGGTTGTGGTTCGTGTTCCTTGTAACCTTGATGAGGAGGCCAAATTCAGTTGTTTTGGTGTCTTTTAATATGTGGTAATAGGTGTTTTAGAATAGTAATTTACAGAAGTATGAATTAAATGAAAAGCATGGGGTTTTTTTTTAATTTTTATTAAGTACAGCTAAAGTGAAGTGCCGGGGATGAAAGTGCTTTATAAGATGAAATATTCACATAAATGTTTGAATATTTCCCTTTGGCTTAAACCTTTTTATTTTCTTATTTGCTGTAGAAACGTGCTGCTGCAGACAGTGATGGCTGAGCCATCCTTATCTGCCCTCTTTTACAGCTTCACACTGGAAAGTCCTGCAGCCCTTTCCATTTGGGCAGGATGACCAGTTTGTGGGAACAAGCTTTTTAGCTCCATTTTGTACTTATCACTCTGGGTCTTGATTGCTTCTGGTTGTTTGATTGCTTCCAGCTCTCTTCAAGTGGACTTGCCTGTAATTGCACAAAATTGGGCAAAAAGAGTTGCGTGTGAATATATCGAGGTGGCATATTGATAAATCAGTGCTGCCTTAGCAACCATTGGTGCTCAAGTGGTTCAAATTAAAAAAATAGTCATTAAACCTCCAAGTAACCCTTGGACAACTTAAAAGCAGTGGTGGAGGAAAAATAAGTTGAATGAATTAATGACTTATTCAGTGTTACTTGAAGACTTTTCACTGTTAGAAATCTCTCCCGGTGTGACAATGCACTGGAGGACTTTGCTCACCCTGGAACAAGGTGACACGTGGCCTCCTCCTTTGTGGCCATGCTCACTGCCTAAAGAGTGTCTCTTTATGTGATGAGGTATAGAAAATACAGTCTCAGAATGGTTTGGGTTGTAAAGGACTTTAAAGATCATCTCATTCCAGCCCCCCTGCCATGGGCAGGGACAGCTTTCACTAGACCAGGTTGTTCAGTGCCCCATCAACCTCCCAGGGGTAGGGCATCCACAACTTCCCTGAGCAGCCTGTTCCAGCACCTCACCACCCTCACAGTAGTGAGCTGGGTGAGTATGACAAGAGTTGGATATTCTCCAGGGGCTTCAAAAAATACATTTATTAACAGATTAGGAGAAGAGGAAATATAAACTTCACAATATTTTTTGTTTTAGAATTTTTCTGTGGATTTTTAAAATGTTTTCCTGATTTACAGACATTTTACTTGCCACTTAAGAGATGATGGATGATGTGCTTTGCACTGAGGAACAGTACACTTTTAGTGTAATAGGACTCAGTTTTATTATAAAGCTTTTTTCCCCCCACAGGAGAGTTCTTTGCCTTCAACAAACTTGTACTTAAATGCTGACTTTTTTATAGTACAATTTAGCTTAAGCTGTTTAAAATGAGGGTTGAAAATAACATTTTTGTTTCTTAATATGTGTCATGGCTTAACCCCAGCTGGTGACTCAGTAGCACATAGCCCCTTGCTCACTTCCCCCCCTTCCTTCCCCACAGTGGGGAGGAGAATCAATTGGAGACAAAATATAAAACTCCTGGGTGAAGAGTGGCTTAATAATGGAAACAAACAAAAAAATAATAATAGTGATGATGATAATAACAGCGACAATAATAATAGTAGTAATAATTGTGATGAAAAGGAGAGAGAATGAGGACAAATCTGAAGAGAAACAAGTGATGCTCAGTACAATTGCTGAGCACCCGCTGATGCCCAGCCATTGGCAGCTCAGTCTATGCCAAGATGAAGCAGTTTGGGTTTTTTCCTCAAAGGTAGAAGAGCATCCTTGCGTGTGAAGTTTATTGAAGAAGTGATAATAGATTAAAATGTGTGCTAGGGCATTTGGTGTGTCGAATTTCTAAAGCTGTAGCACATCTAAACCAGCTATGTTCAGGACTCAATTACTGGCATTTTAGATTCTCTTATGTGAGTGTTATACTCTGTTTTAGAGTTACCTACAGTTATTGATTTGGGACATATGCCAGTCCCTAATTGTTTCTTTCAAGTAGTGTTTGTTGAGAGTTCTGACTCCATTATACAAATTCAGACTGTACATTCCTTTGCCATATTGTGACAATCTCCCTAAGCAATTTTAGGGACTGTGTGTTTGATCAGTCCTAGTCTTTGTCTTGCCAAATTCTGTCTTTCATACTCAAAGCATTTTGAAGCTACTTGTCTGTTGATAGTTGCTGTGTTTTTTTTCCCCCACATCTTAGTCTATGTAGTTATATTGTGGCTATCAGTCAATATCTCTGCCAGGTGGAAGATTTCTGTGTGTCACTTTACCTCTGAATCCTCTTGTGTACAGTTTTCTTTCTGCAGTCAAGCAGCCCCTCACTCTTTTGGACAGATTTATGCAGCTCTCTTCCCTGGAGGAAATTTCAGTTGTGTTTTTTGCTGGTTACTTATTTTCACATCACTGTGCCCCCAGCTCCCCAAATTAAAAAACTGCTTATCCACCAGTCCCTCAGTTTTCTTTCATTGCAGCTCAGACTTTTCTGTTTTGATTCTTCTTTCATTCCATTATTTGCAAATAGTTAGGGAGGAGAAAGTGTTCTTATTTCATATATATATGTACACACACACACATTATGTATGTATATGGTTTGTTAGAAGAAATAAAGGATGACTTGCTTATTAGCATTACTGTTAATGGAAGGTTTTCGGGGCGGTGGTTCATTCCCCTTTCCTTCCCCCCATTATAATTCTGGTAAAATTTTTCCTGAAAGGTTTTAAATCAAATGCGGGGAAATTTCTTCTTTGGTTAAGTCTAACCTGGATTCTGGATTACGTTTCTCTAATTGAATGTAACAGACACTTATTTGAAAATGAAGATTATTTCTAGTCTTTAAATTAGTCCTGGAGCTGCAAATATCACAGTAGTCCTGAACAATAAAGGAAAGCTTGGGGTGAAAGAAGCTGATTTAAGTTCAGCAAATATAAGTTCAGTTCCTGACTCTTGCTCCTTCCTGACTTCATTCCTGACACTGGTAAAATCATTTTGGTTTTGACCAGTATATTTTGGATTGCGTTCATTATTCCTACGGACTTACCATGTAAAAGGAATGTAAATGCGGATGTAAATTATTTAGGAAAATTTTACCTTTCATTCTTTGCTTCCATCTGAGAGACAGATGATGATAATGCCGTTCCTTTATCTCAGCTTATGTTATCTTCACCGAACAGGGGAACTGGTCTCCTGCACATGAACAGCCACTGTCCCAGTAGGACTGGGACATTCTGAGAGTTCCAGATCTCATAGATGGCTATAGGGGATTCATTCATGGAAGTTCAACACTATGCTGTGTTGAAGAGTCTTCAAAGTCTTGAAAACTGCAAGTGAAAGGCACTTTTCTTAGTGCATTTGTACAGAAATATAGTAAAAGCTTTTATTGTGTCAGCAGATTTCTTAGCTGGGCTGATGATCAGCATACCTCTAAAAAAATCAATGTAATACACTTTTGATGGATATGGACTCTTTATGCAAAATGTCCAATGCACTGTAGTCTCTGCATGAAAATTCCAAGGAGGAATATTTTGGTTTAGCACTCCAGTAAAAAAATTAAAACAACAAAATACAAAGCAGCAACAAGAATTCAACTTGCCCAGATACAAAAAGTATGAGAAGAGTTTTTTTAAGTATTTGGTTGTCTTAAATGTCTTGTCAAGGAGCTGGCCAGGATTGGATTTCAGTCCAAGTTAATGGCAGAACTGATAATAAGAGCTGTCAGCAAGGAGCAATAGGAGTAACTCTGATTTCTTGGCATGTCAAGAATTCCAGGAAGTACTGTGTTTCCCTGAGACAGAGTGACTCCTACAGTTGTGTGGGAATGTATTCAGTGTCCTCAGAAGACAAATAGGTTCCAATCAAAATTAACGTGGATGATGCATAAAAAACTGGGAACTGAAATAGGCAGTTGTTTGTGCTGACTGGAAGGATACCGTTTCAGTCATGTCCCTGCCCACCAGCCTGTGCTGCTCTGTTTCAAAAGATGCCTTCCCTGCTGCTTTCTTTTTAAAGCAAAATAAAAATGTGCTTTGCTTGTTGACACCTATGGAATCACTTACTTATTTTTCAATGTACAAGTTATTAAAGTTAGAGAAGAGATATAAAGTTTTTAATAGTGGGAGATTTAAACCATGAAGGCTTTCAGCAAGAGAATAAGTAGGAGTCTTATTTATGGTGATGCAGAAGAGTTTTGTTTTGTCCTATGCTGGCTGTTTCTCAGGAAAGCTGTAGCTTAGGATGGAGCTGCTGTCCAGATCATATCTGTACAAAAATTAGAAATGCTGCTGGATAATGCTCAAGCCTTTTGGTGAAAAGTCTGAAAACCTTTTAGAGGATTTCAACATGGGAACCTGTCTAATGGTGTCAGGTAATAGAATCATTGTAGTACTTCCAGGAATTGCATATTGGTAGAATAATTAGAAAATACACATTCAGTTAATCTAGTTCAAAAGCCTAAAATACCACAGATGTCACAAAAACCTGCAGGTTACAAAGGTTTTCATTTGGAGGGTGAAAAGAAAAAGACTCTGCTGAACTACTGAGTATGTAGACTCCCTCCCCCCCTTAACTGTTATATACAATGGACAGTTAAACAAGTTGTAGTGGCTGTGCAGCTTTGCTTCCTGATTCATTGTGCATTTAATTTAATTCACTAAAGGTGACCTTTTTGTATTTCAGTACATTGACACAAACTTTGCTGGCTCTGATTACCCAGGCTTATGTAGGAACTTCCCATGGTAGAAAGGACATGATAATTGTACCCACATGCCATTATGTGACCTGACTTTTGAGTGTTTGTTTAACTGAATTGACACAATTTAAATTTCCTCATCAGAGTTGATGACTTTTAGGGGGTTGGGTAAAAATGTAACTCAGCCATGTCCTTACCCATTATGTGAAAGCTACCCCAAGTAGCAGCTGCTTCAGCACAGTGCAAAAAACGTTTTGCACTGTTAATTGGTGAGTGTTGAGCTACTGGTTGGTTGGGCCTCTGATCTAGAGAGGAAGTTGTTATACACACACAGGTACCTTTGAAAATACTATGTGATGCCTATTATCTCAAAAGAAATGGTGCGATTATGACTTGTAAGAGGGCTTTTCTTTTTCCCCTTGAGTACTTTTTTTGGAGTGGGATGGTAGTTGTAGGTGGTTGTAGTTGTTTTTGGCCAATCAGGTATCTTTCGGAAGACCTGGGAATTGATCCTTGCAGAAGCTTTCCCTAAGGATGGAAATTAAATAATTGCTTAGACAAAGAGGACGAGGCATCACTCTGATCTTTTGCCCACCTCTCACACTTCAGGTTGTAAGAAAAGAAATGAATGCCTGATAAGCCTTTCACTGCTACAGATCATCTCCTGTCTAGCTCTAGATTTTCTTTGTCCTTCTTGGAAGTTACAGGTCTTAAGTCAGTTTTATAGGAAAGTCTTAATCAGTAAAACTCTGAGTTACTTTTCCTCGGTATTAAATTCCAAGAGTAAATCTAGGTATTTACTGTGAAATATAGATTTTTACTCTGCCTCTTTTTTGTTTCTTAATCAAATGTCTTAGCGTAGCAGTAATTTTTTTCAGGGTTCAGCTCCAATTTAATGCTAGAATTCAATCTAATTGACATATTTCAGTTTTCCAATAGAAGTTTGACTCTAATTTGATGTTTAGACACAGGTTGAGTCTTGTCTTTGCATATTAATAAGTATTCTAGAAAGGTATCTGATTTTCACAGCAATAAATTTCAACAGCTTCTGTTTGTACAGCATTAGAAAACATCTGGTGTTATCAAAACCCAGACAAAATGAACTTGCTGTAGAGAAGACTGCTTTTCTGCTCATAATGGCCTCAGCTGTTTATTTTGCCACTAAATAAAAACAAATATGTGTGCATGGAACAATATTAAGACCCTTGCATTAATAGATTTTGATATTATCTAAAGCCTGGGGAGCTGTTTTTGCTTACATTACAATGATTTGTAATGTAGCTTTCGTGGTTTGTGGAAAAAGTGCAAAAGTGTAGTGTAAAAGCTGCTTTCTTTGAACTTGTAGAGAATTCTGTGTGTTTTTATAGCTCTGATACTTCAGTTTGTCTTGTAAAACATACCCAAGGAGCAGAGTAGTTCACTGCATAAAGGATTTTGAAAATGCCATGGATTTTTTTTTTTAGAAAGCTGCCATACATGTTTGCACCTGTGCAATCCACCTGTAGGAAGGAGAAGTTATTCTCTTGAGCTTGACATTTTGTTCACACTTCCATGTGCACCAGATTTATGGTATTAGCTCTTCATTAATACAAGCTCTCTCTAGGTGAGCTCACCTTTGTTAATCTGGTTTCTACCTCTATTTAACTTTTTAAGTATGTAGTAATATTTAAAGGAGCAGTGAATAGGATATTATCTAATTTCAAGGACTATTCATGATGTATGCCTGATCCTCAGTGTATGGAGTATAACTGATTCTTTTTTTTCCTTATGAAGAATGAGGATTATAGTGCAAATTCAGATGAAAACCAGGATGGTTGTAAATAGGGTTTAATCTTCTCGAAATCCACCTGAAACAGAAGTGACTGTAAGGAACAGAAGTGACCCTAAGGCACAGAAGTAAAAGATATCCAGTGTGGAGCTGCACAGCTCTGCAGAATGGTGCTCCTCAAGGTAGTTCTTTCAAACAGTCATTGCAGCTTTTCAGAGCAACAGTGACTTCAGTGTTACGGAAATTTCTCAAACAAAATGATTTCCCAGTTGTTGGATTTTCTTCTCTGATGCAAAACCAAAAATCCCCAAAGGTTATTTAGAACAGCAGGCAATTTGACTGTTGGAAGTTGAGTGGTTTGGGTTGGATGTCATCTATCTTACCTGGGTGTGTATGTGTAATATGTGTGTTTAAATGTAATATGAAAGCTGTAGATTGAAAGGAGATCTTGCATCAATTGCCAAAGCTGGGAACACGTATGGCTGTCCCTGAGGGTGTATCTTCTGGAGGGTAATACTGTAATAATAATAAAATAGTGAGTCCTGTCCAATTTAAAACAACCAACAACTCTTCTCCCAATTTGCTATCCTACCCTTATGCATTGAAGATTTCCAAGTAAATTGTCTGCCAGTGTTAAAACACACCTGCTGGAGCGGGTCCAGAGGGGGGCCACAAAAATTATCAAAGGGATGGAATATCTGTCCTGTGATGAAAGGCTGGGAGAGCTGGGGTGGTTCAGCCTGGAGATGAAAAGGCTCCAGGGAGATATTCTTGTGGCCTTTCACTACTTAAAAGGGACTTTTAAGAGAGAACAGGGACAAACTATTTCACAGGACCTGCTGTGACAGGACAAGAGGTAATGGTTTTAGACTGAGGGAAGGTGGGATCAGACTGGTTTTAAGGAAGACGTTTTTTATGATGAGGGTGGTAAAACACTGGTAGAGATTTCCCAGAGTTGTAGATGATGTTCCACCCCTGGAAACATTCCAGGTCAGGTTGGATGGGGCTCTGAGCAACCTGATTTAGTTGAGGGTATTGCTAATCACCGCAGGCCAGTTGGAGTAGATGACTTTCAAAGGTCCCTTCCTACTAAACCTCTGCTTCTATGATTTTCAAATAGAAATTTTTTACGATGTGGCACTGAAAATAGATATTTATATGAAAGAAGAAATCACAGTTTGTGATCATTCATATGGATGATGTTTGACATTGGTAGATACTACTTTAACAGTTATGCTTGAACACAGTCGGTGAAGCCAAATCTCTGCTTCAAAATGCTGCCTCTTGCATTTGTTGATTTCATCAGCTGACTCATTAAAGTTCTTTTCTGCAGATGATATTATAGAAGTAGTCAATGGTTAATTACCATAAATCAATAGTTTGTCTGGTTCTTCAAATGTCTACCATAAAACAGCATTAGTCTTGAATCTGTGAACAAGGGGATAAATTCAATTTGGGAATTGGCACAGAAGCATCATAAAGTACAAGTTATGTATGGTGAGGTGGAGGGAACGATGCTCCTACCTAAAAGCTGAGGTGTCTGTCTCCTTTCAATAGAAGTAATGCAACACCACCGTGCTGCGTTTTGAGGCAGAATGCTGAAAATGACAGCAGGTAGTGTGAGTGGTGAACAAGGGTTTTGGTATAATTTTCATTGCTACAAGAGTTCATTGGACTTTTTTTCAGGAAAGTGCTGGTGTTAATTAATTACTAATCTAAGGAAAGTGCTGTTTGAACAATAGTATTTGGTGTGCAATTTGTGGAAAAGACATTCTCTTAAGGTCTTATTAAGCTTACTGCTGTGACAATTGAGGATTTTCCAAGGCTTAGAAAAATTCAAGTAATTTATGTCCATCAAATAATCAACAGAAGATGGAGTGGCAAGAAAAGAAATTATTGTTTTCTAGTTTTAATTTCTTAGAAAAAAAAATTCTAGTTATGTTTTTATGTGATGTTTTGTGTGCAAAATTTAAATGTTGTGTCAGGAACAAAACATGGTCATTGCAGTTTAGTGTCATTACTGCTAAAGATGATTTTTAATTAGAATAAAAATTTTAAAAAGGAAACCAGGAAAAGTGGTTTGAGGAAGAATTGAAAAATTGCGTTATTGAAACCACAAGTTATATTTTGATCTTAATTTTAAGCATAATTAATTACCTCTTCAGGATAGTTTTATTAGATAGACAAAATTATTTTATATGATATTCTTTATTTTTTAACTGATTTTGAAGAATATGTTGAAACTGTCTCCTTGCCTATAGTACATGGGGTTTTCTTTTTTGTTTTGTAGAGTTAACAATACTATGTTACAGAAGCTTTATTTTAACTTTAGAAGGTTTTTGCTTTATTGAAGTAGAAGGGTAAACATCAGTTCTTTCCCCTTCTTGTGAAATGTTTAGTCCTAGGTGGAAAGTACTGCAGTATCCTACAACTGTTATCTTTCAAATTTTCAGAGTAAAGGTATTAAAGTTATGAAGGTTCATTTGCTCAGTGAAATGGTGTCCGTATTTGCAGGAGAGTAACCCAGCCATCTCCAGTCAGCTCCTCTTCCTCCTACTGATTTCCTTTCCCTTCTCTAAACTCCCTCTTTCTCCTCCCTAAAGTTTCAGAGAAATGGAGCAATTCCGGTACAACTATTCCGTCCTTATGTTCACACGTTGCATTGTAGAGCAGAGTCACGTTAGCTCATGTTCTGTATTTCCAAATGAATGCTTTTGGAGCTGCTTAAATATTTCAGTAAGGTGGAATTTCATTTATCTGAAAACAAGCCTGTGAAAACATGGCAAAAAGCAGGTGTGAGAGTTGATGCTTTTTCAAAAGAGTTTAGTCTTCCTATCCAGTTTAAAAAGAAACATGTTGGACAAGCTCTTATCCCTGTCTCACTATTTCCTAAAATCTAAAGTTCTTGTAGGCTCCCTGCAGAGTTCCTTTTTTCCAGATTCAATTAGTGCTGCTCACCACAGACACTTGTCTTTTGTTAAAAACTAATTATTGAGCTGTTAGAGCAACAAGAACCAGAATAAGAGAGATATCAGACTTTTTCTCTCCGGAACATTTCTGTTTGGCTTTCAGAAGTCCTGAGCTTGACTAGGAGTTGGAGTGCCCTGAGCTGGAGCATTGTCCCCTGGCTCGGGGTTGGCCGTGGGCTGCGCTGTGTGCTCTGACAGGAGAAAATCCTGATACAAGGCACGTGTTCCATGGTTCCAGGAAAACACTCCTGCTGCCTTCTCCGGCTCTGAGTGGAAATAGCTTTGGTAAGGAAACCTTGCTCACTCCTTCCAGCCCTGGCTCACTAGGTCACCCTCTTGTTTTCTGCTTTCTCATGATTAAACTCATAATTGCTTCTTGGCCTTTTAAAGTTTTTTCCTTCTGGCACCTCCACCAAGCTGGGGTGAGGTCATGGGGTGTTAAATCAGTGGAATGCCCCGGGCTTTGCAAAAACATTTCTACCACTTCAAGCTTGATTATTTCCCAAAAGCAGCTTCTAACAGAGGCCTTTAGGAGAGATCCTGTTACTTGGTAAACAGCTTCTGCTGTTTCAGCTCCGTGAATGTTTTAAAAAGCTTAAGTGCTTATATCATTCAGCAAAAGAAAGGTGATTTAGGATATTAAAATAAAAATAATGATTGCAAATTTCACAAGCTACTTTCAGAGTCCAGTTAGTAACTTCATGTGCTAAATTTCTGCACAATTGAAACAAAGCAGCTGCTGTCTGCAGAGATGTGAACATTTGGGCAATTGGTCTACTTTTGGAAAAACCACCAGTACCTTTTACAAAGAATATGGAAAAATAGAGGAAAATGGTAATTTTCAGAAGAAAATCCAAATGGTAATTTCCATTACTTACATATTTTAAAATTTATAATAAGATATTCCATAGTACTTCTTTCTTTGCAGAGAGGAAGATCTAAAATTTTATTAGATGCAACTTATGCTAAAAGCATTTCAGTCGAGGAGGTCTTCATGATTTTTATTGAGCACTTAGACTAACAATCCTTACCTATTGTTAGGGCTAAATTACATTTCATTTTGACGGTTGACCACTGTGTCACTTTTCCAGAGACTATTTTCTTCTTGGAGTAAATGTTACATAAGGAGAATGGTTTATCTGTGAACATTGTTCCTTGTGGATTTTTTGTTCTTACAAAGATGCTTTAACAGGCTTCAAGATTCCTGGGAAGAGTGTTTTTTTCATTCTCTTGAGTTTTTTTCAGTGTGAAAGTTGTGAAGTGTTGAAAGCATAGATTTTCCTTGATTAATGTAGCCTTTGAGATTCTCAGCTTCTTGGCAGCATGTCCCTGAAGATTCTTTTTCTTTTTTTTTTTTTCCCCTTCCCATCACCTTCCTCCTCTTCCTTCCAAGATACAGAGGAGCAAAAAGGTATCTACCTGCCAGGGAAAAAGATGCTTGAGCATAGCAAGGGGAATTAGTCTTCTTCCTAGCTTTAAAACTGAATTTGTTCCTGAGGTGTTTTACAGACATAAGGCATACTGGATCTGTGAGGACAATGTGACATAACAGAAACTTGATTTAGTGTAGCAACAGTTGAGCCTCTGTTTATGCACTCCTGATTCCAAATTGTTATCTGTAGATCTTTGCATTTAGAATGCCTTTAAAAGAACCAGACTGCACTGATTCAAAACCTTGCTGGTTTGCTTTAATTAGGAAGCAAACACAACTGCATTCTCTTTGCATTCAGAATAACATGAATATCATGAAGTAAAATAATGAAGACAGTGTGCATAGTCTTTTCTAACTGTCTTGAGTTTCTAAAAGATGCTTCAAGTTGTAGTTTCCCCTTTTTGTGCTTGACTCTAGGAATGCCTGGTGTTAAGTAAAGGGGGGGTATGTGAAAATACGTGCAAGAAAAATGTGTTACGTTTGTTTAAGAAGACGCAATAGTATTTAGTCTGTGAGCTGTAGTTATGAACACTTCCATGTCAGGTCATTTGTGTGTAATGCTGATGAGGAAATGTGAGCACTTGGAGAAGTATTTTTTAAGCCACTCTAGTGAACTGCTACGAAAAATAATTCTTAGCTATTGTTGCAGGACTAATTCAGCTTGCTAAATACCACATATCACTGCTATGCTGAAAAAAGCAGGCGTGTTTTCAGTTGCACTGATAGCAATAGGTTTACTAAACATGACTGAGAATTTAATTGTGTAGGGCACGGAATTTATTTAGTCAATAAATTTGTCCTGATATAGTGTCTTCCTTCATAAGTTTAAAGATGCTATATATATATCTGATCAATGTCCTAAGTTTTCTCCCAAATTCCTCGTCTCTGAAAGAAAAATGGTTTTTAGCAACAATTGTATCTATACAGAATTAATTTTTCTTGAAGATTTCTTTGATAGAAGGTCAGCAACAGAGTTAGAGCCTAGGCCTGAATTTAGACCTTCCTTGTGGGGACTTGCTGTGTAACAGACCTGCAGGGAGCATCAGATATCACATGTACCAAAGCAGATGTAACATCTGTTTTCTTGAGTCTGTTTTCAAAGCAGTCTCATCTTTATATAAAGAGAAGCTTTCAGATTAAAGGCTTTGAATAAGCTTCCCATCTTTGGATTAGGATCTCAGTTCTAGGGAGCCTGAGCTAATTGCTAGGGGTATCTGCTTGGCTCCTTTGCACTGATCTGAAGTGGATCTGAGCAAGATCTGTTCAGTGCTGCCCAGTTCCAACATGGAAAGATGACCTGAGAATGAGAGGCAGATTGTGCCTCACAGATACATTTCTTTGAGGACACTTTTCTGGCATTCCTTGCTCCTTAGGCAGGAGGCAGAGCTCTGGAGCAGGGTGGGTTTCTGGTGACGGGCTGATGTGAGCAAAGCTCAGCTCTGATACAGGGAGAGTGGTAACAGTGGCAGGGCTTTAAGCTGGTCGTGCCCTTCCTTCTCACAGACTGCTGTGCTCTGCTGCTGAGTAGGCAGTGAGCGGGTCAGGGAAAGAGAGACCTGTGCTGCAATCCCAGCAGAAGTTCTCTGGGAATAAATGTGATCCTGCAGATCCCAGCAGTGGTGTGGAGGATGGTTGGACTGGAGGGCTGAACTAAAAGTTTAAAGAAGGAAACTGCCTTTTCTCATGATCCTATTCAGTATGTGTAGAATGCAATTAGTAATGTTTTGATTGTTCACATGATTTAGTCTTAGGCTTTTAAAACCTTGTGTCAGATATTCATGGTTGGGTTTGATATGCCTTGTTACTGTCTGTGTAGGCTTAACCAATGACCATTACTTTTACTACTAGAGTGAGCAGTGCAACTGCAGATGAAAAAGCTGCAGCTCTTGGATTTTTGATGTTCGATTTGTCATGCCTTTTCTCTCACTGGGTCGAAATCTTCCCTTTTTGTTCTGACCGTTTTAGGAATCGGGCTACATAGCAATGACGCTTGATGCTGACCATGGGGGGTCCTAACTGCAACTGTCCCTGGAGTACAGCTCACCAATGACGTGAATAAATAAGGACACTTCTCTGTGAGAAGTTTACAAAGCTGCTTGCACTCTCTGGCAATTGATGCTTAATTGGTTGAGACTTAAAATACCTTAAGACAACATTTATTCATAACATTTTCCCACAGTGTTTCATATTTCTTACCCAAGAGCTTCCTTGCATTAATACATGGATTTTGAAATATAAATAGCTCTAATGAAGAGCATTACACATATATAGTTTCTATACGTAAGTGTGTGTGAGAGAACTACAGTTTGGGGCTTGAGTATGACTAACTCTACAATTCAGAGGCTATTATTTATCATAGTCATGACTGCCAGTCTTTTACAGTGTATATATATATATATTTTTTTTTTTTTTTTTTTTAAATAGCTAGGGTGATTTCATCGTGCGAAAACATGTCTTTTTTTTCCAGCCTGTGCTGGAGCCAGATTTGTTTTGTTCAGGTATCCTCAGGTGATTCCATTTCCTGACAGAGCCTTATGAGGCAAAGTCCCTCATTGGGGACAGGACATTTTGCGTGTTTTGTGTGCACAAATGTGTGTTTAATTCACCTTAAGGTGTATGATAAAAATTCCTCAGCACTTTCCTTTTTTTGTAAAGTTCCAGTATAGACAACTACTTTAAGAGTGTGAAAAATTGTATTTGGAACTTCTGGAAACTAGTAGAAGAATATGAAAAGTAGTAGGCTTTAGAGCAGATCAAGTATGTCTTCTGCTTGGATCTCAAGTTATTGCAGCTGTTGACAATCAAATAAGTTTCTTACCAAACAGTTCTAGGAAATAAAAAGGTATTGTAAGATGTGGTATGTAAAATATCAGCTCTGAAACAATGATCTGAATCATTGCCTTTCCCAAGCTGCATTTATCAAGCTTTGTAGATGATTGTTGTGGCTGATCAATAGGTTTTCTCTTAGCAGACAACGTGGTGAGCCCTCCTCTTTGTCCTGTTCCAGTGTTAAATAAGAAGAACATAACTAATTCATCATCTCTCTACAGTTTTCCAGTAATCTGTTATTAATGCTTGTATTCAAGTAAATAAAACTAAACCTGACAGATGTAAAAACTGTTGCATTCACATCCCAACGATGCAGTGAGGTGTAAAAAACTGGCTAGGAACTAAAAAGTATAGCTTTGCATGAAACCTAATGACAGTGTCTAACTTCCTGATGAAAACACATTATTGCGAATGTCAGTGCACAGAGAATTGTTTAGACAGACTGCAATGATGATTGCTCAAGAAATATTGAAAGCAATAAAATATAGAACAACAACTTTCCATGGGTTTTGTTGTAATTCAAATATGTTATCACTTGTGTAGTATCATTTCATACAAAGAACTGCATGGAGTATGACAGGTGATCCTTGACAAGGAAGTCATGGGGAAAAAGGTTTTCTTTTAGTATCTGAAAGACTTAATATGGATGTTGTCATGTGTTTTGTTTCTAAAACCCAATATTATGGCAATTTGAGATGGAAGAAACTTCAAATTAAACTTTTTTTTTTTTTTTTATGGGAGGTGTTTGAGGCTCCAATTAACTTTCATTAGTAATTAAAAGATCCACTTCTGAAGAGAATTGATTTGGAGAGTAATCGTACTCAGTGGAAACACTTTGTTGAAGGGAGAGTCTGGTTGCATCCTTTTTGCTTCTGTAAATGAAGCAAACCAAGGCAGGCTGCTCTCTGATGGTACCCAGTTGTCTTGGGGTGATTCTATGACAATGCTGTATTCCCCATCGCCTGCTTGATCTCTACAATGCAGTTTGTACCTTTAAACTGCAAAGGGAGAGAGAGGCCAGGGAAACTCTTCAGAGCGGCTCGCTTGACCTTGCAGTTAGATGTTTACACACTTTTTCTACTCCACTTGACCTTGCAGTTAGATGTTTACACACTTTTTCTACTCAGGCTGGCAGTTTCTGCCAGTTAGGAGGGGAGAGGAGAGAACTTTCCTCTCTAGCTCTTTGGCTTTCAGCTGAAAAGGACTGTGATCTGCCTCAGTGGCTTCTGTTCCTTTTTGGACTGTTTTTGGCTTGCTTCTTGGTCCAAGACCAGCTTATCATCTCCGGGATGCTCGGCGAGACTCTCCAGCGGGGCCACCGGACCCTGCCCAGCTCAGGACTGCGGGAGCCCAGTTTTTATAAGAAGGGACTATATAAAATCCACCAGCCTCGTCCAAGGATGGGAGGGGGTTTCAATATCCTTATCTGCCTCGTGCCTGTGGGGGACTCTGTTTCTTAAATAAACAGGTTTTTTCACTTTCATTTGAGAAATTATTTCTCGAACCTGTGGGGGGAGGGGCTGCCGGGACCTGCTTGCCTGGCAGGCAGGAGAGAAAGATGCCTTTTTTGAGTTGTTTCCATCTAAATTTGTGTCCAAACTGGCACACCTATCCAAAAGGTTACATTTATGAGCACTTTTGTTTCTTCAGGATTGTTTCCGTTTTGCATTTATGCTGAAGTACTGCTTGTCTAATAATTGTGATACTTAGTGGTATAATTACTTTTTTAGAAAGGAAAATTTTTTATCCTTTTAAAATAATAGGTCGCTAGGTACATGAGTTAGGAAAACCCTTTGAGTTCCCTTGACATTGAAAATAAATTGCGAATCTTTGATCTCGTTCATCTAAATTATACCTCTGCTAGGAAATCTCAATTAGAGGTTAGCAGGGTGCAGGCAGATGAGCTGCACTGCTTTAGGTTCTTATAACAGAAGGAAGCCTTGAGGGGGGTTGTGCGTGCGTGTGCTCTGCCTAATCCCTGGCTCTCCTGAAGCCTGGAATCCAGGGCTGTGCAGAACCATCTGCTACATCGGGCATTTGGAGACAAGGCCAGAGGCTGCATCCTCTGGATGAGCTCAGTAATTTGGCGGTTTTGGGGTAACTCTTAGTCCTCCATTATCTGCTGCTTTGACAAGAGGTGCTTGTCCTGTTATTGGTGTCAGTATCTCCTTGAGGAGTTAGGGGCATTCTCACTCAAAACCAGAAAGTAGAACTCTAGGTTCAAATGACTTCTCAGAATAGAAAAGATTTGTCCTGAATTTACAATGTTAATAATAATGTTTACTAGCTGTTTGTAAAATCTTCACAAATCCCAAGTCTTTCCTGCCTTAGCTCCACACCCCTTGTCCTTTCTGAACGAGTTAGGTTGTCTTTAAAGCAAATGAAAATACTGCATTCTTAATTTGTATGTTCTGCTATAGAAAATGAAATATTTAAATGATAGGCAAAAAATACTTTAGCATACAAACTTTTACAGTATTTTTCTTTTTTATTTTAAAAAAGTTGCCTTTAAAACTTTCTTTCAGTGTTGGTTCATGGTGTCATGGGAGGGAAACTAAAATGAACTTTGAAAGAATTGAATTTTATTTTCTTTTAAGAGGTTAAAATAATGTACCTGTGGATTGTTTTGTTGTAACAGTATTTATCAGAGTAAAGTCGATTTAAGCTTTTGCTCTGGTGCATCTGTGGAGAGACAGATGGCTGAAAAGAATATAAAGAATGTAGTATTTTATCAGTTCTTTCTGTTTTCAGTGAAAGTGCTCATTGGGTCCCTTGACTGCCTGAACACAGATGCAGAAAACAGGATGAGATAGTGCAAGAAAAAGAATTTGTATATGAGATTTCATCCAGTGCAATACAGAAAAACTCCCCATCTTCCCTGCTCTTTCAAAACCAAATTACTGAAAGCTAAATAACAACAAAATCCTAAAAATTCATATTTTAACTGAGTTTTTATATTGGTCATGTTGTGTGCTCTTGGGCAAACTGGGCTGACTTTTTTTAGATGTTAAACTTTTATAAGCGATCACGCACAGTACTTTGTTCTGTCGCTTTGAATTTCTGTTCATATCTCCAGTTCAGTGAGCCTTTTCCAGTCTTATCAAACGTGACTCAGTATTGGGAAATACTACCAGAATATTAAATATGAGGTGCTTTGTTTCATTTTCAAGCTTCATTTATTGATAGGCCACATCCCTCTAATATGCATGATTAATGAAACACCTTAAGCCCAGTCCATCTGAATGCTGCTGGCTATCAGCTGGTAGCAGAGGGTTCATCATGACTACTAAGCCCTTTTTTTGCTCCATTATTTAAAACAAACCCTTTTCTCACTCTCGTATTTTATATTTATATTGAAAGAAACCCCAACAAACCACCAGCCACAACAAACTGTCTGCAGGTGATAAGCACAGAAGTGATTGCTATCACACAAAGGAAGAGCTTGACTACTGCTGCAGGGAGACACTAAAAGAGCTCGCTTAATGAGAGGACAGATTATGCCCCTAAAGAGGCAGTGAGGGAGACTTGCTGAGGCCTTAGGATCTAAAAACCTCTTCTTAAACATAGACATGGTGGAAGAGTAGACAGCCAGGTGATGGGAAGCTGTAGAAAATAAAAGGGTTGCCTGGGAACAAGGGATGTTAAGGAATGTGAAGGAAGTTCTAGACTAAAGGGATGTATTGGAATCTATAGAAGAAATGCATTTGATGTAAGAGATAAGGTAAAATACGGAGTGCAGGGATGATGAGATACTATTTCTAATAAGCACCTTGCACTTACATTCATCACTGCATTTCAATCATTGAAAAATCAAAACTTTATTTAAGGGAAAAAATGTTTCGAAATAGCCCTTTGTATAGTTAATAGCCTGTCTGGTCAATGAGCTGCCAAATATATGCTGAGTTTAGTATTCCCACTGGGATTTCTTTTTCCATAATGGAAGGAGCAGGAATGGCTTTCATAATGACTATTTGTCATCTTTTAAAGGATGTATTGGATTTTTTATTTTTTTTCATTCTAAAAACATGGCCTTTGGCATTCACAACATGCATTTTTCATACTTCAAAAAAATTGGCAGAGTGAACTGTTCTGATGTTTATAAGAAGTAGGATTGTATCAGGCAAAAAACTTTAAGGAGTTGAATGCATGATACTATAGACTTTTCATAATGCAAAAAAAGTGTTTCCTAGACAAAAACATCATCACATCTTTTTAAAGTTTTAATGAAAATATTTTATTTTGGAAGCTTAAATTATATTTGATCTGTTAACATTATTTTGTGCTTTCTTCTCCATTCCTGCTTAAATTATGATTAGAATGTTAGTTCAAAGATACAATTCCTAATGAAGCCTGCTCACATAATTGATGGGAGGCGGAAATGCAGCTCCTTGGCTCTGATTCAGCCAAACAGAGCTTCTTTGCTTTTAAACTACAGTAACTTGTGTTTGTAACAAACTGTTCCACAGATATAGGTACTTACAGACTAATTATAAATATCTTATTACAGCTTTCTGGAAAATGATTAAATTAATAGATGATATTGTCTTAGATAATTCCAGGGGAATTTTTTATAATCCTGCGGTTTGTTACGTATAAATATCCAAGCAGTAGCAACTCCTGTTGTGTCTGTTATTTGCTGTTACCGCCAGATTAAGGTTCGGGTCTGTACGAATTCAAACCAAGGATTGTGTATTTGTCATGCTTAAGAATCTGTGGGTTTGGGGGTCTGCAAGAAAATTCTATCTTTAAAGCGAGTATCAGTGAAATAAGCTTCCCCATGAAATGTTAGATACCTGTCACTGTAAATGTGAGATGTTCATGTTGAAAATAACATTTTATATTTTTGGAGTAATGCAGGAAGGGCAGTGGTAAATGGGGAGCTCCTTACTGGGTGTTGTATTTGTTGAGGTTTTTATTCTTCTCTGGGATCATGGGTGAGGGCAACTGGAGATATCCACCGGGATATTCTAGACAGTTTCTGTTTAATTAAAAATGGATATGCGTCTTTCTTCGTTCAGTGTGGATTTTTGAATCCTGTTAAATAATCTACAGGAGACATTAAACGTTACCTTGCAAGTAAGAGTTCTGTAGTTTAGGGAGAGACTTTTGTCTTTGAGAATCTGGCTGCATAAGATCAGGGACTATGAACTCTTTTGGGATGGACCTCCAGAAGGGCAGAGAGCATTGGTTTTGTCTTCAGGATTAATTAAAAAAAAAACCAGTTCTGTTCATGTGTTTTGACATATGAGAACAATCAAACACTTCATATCTTAACTGGGATGATGCTAAAGAGTTTGTATTTGATACTCCTGAGAATTATGGAAGTGAAGACACAGCGAGATCTAAGGAAAGGAATTGTAAAACAATGAAAAAATGAGTGACCAAAACCTGTTGGTGACACACAGGGTGGGGAAGGAGAAATACAAAGCAAGTGGTCAATGTTGACCTGTAAGCCCCTGGCTAAAGTTTGTGCTTGTTTTTTGCTTTAAGTTTTAGGGATCTTACTGTCTTTTTAGTCCATTTTTCCTTTGGTTTGTTAAAGCAGTGTCATAGTTTCCATGGACTTGTAGCAAAGGAAACTGTCTTCCTGGTGATAGCATCACTTTAATTGAATCTGGAACGTCTGTTAAAAGGTGGATTTTGGGAAGTGTAGGGTGTGATCAGTATTGCATTGTTTCAGAATTTGTTTGGTTTAACATTTGGTTAAAAGGATTTAATTTGAAGTGTAAATTTGCTTAAAAGATGGACTTGTTGGATTTTGCAGTGGGATGAGATATAGTTTTCTAAAGAAAGCTTTCATTTCTTTGAAAGCTTTATAGGAACAAGAGCTTTGTTTTTTTCCAATTACTAAAATCACTGTAGCTTTAGGAAAAACAAACCCAAAATCTGCTGCTGTATTTTCATTACTTTTAAAGAGCCTTCTTTTGCTATGCAGCAATTGTTTCCTCAACTTGAGACACCTTGAGAAACAATCTGAGGTATTGGCAGTCACTGTGTAAGGACTCAGCTTGTTAATGTTGAGATTGTTCCTTTTTTGAGTACACAAGGTTTGTGAAGAAAATCACCCCTCCCTAACCTTTGCTAGCTTGGAATAGTGTGGGACTTTCTCGGGGTGAGACTTCCTCAGGAGAGGATTGTGCAGGAACTGGGAGGGCTGCTAAAGCTGGATGCGTGCAGTGACCAAATTTGCCAGGAAGAGAACAGAAATGTGTCTGAAGCGGTGAAGGTGTGCTGAGGAACAGCAGGCAAGAGACCATGACTTGTTGCCTGGAGGCAATTAATGTTTCTGGCTCCAGCCCTGCTGTGCCAATCTCTATGTAATGATTCATAACTGCTTAAGAGGAAAAAATGGGAGGCAAACTGGGATGGAGTTTGTGCAGCTGAGTGCTGTTTTATACGGAGCCATGCTGTTTTCCAAATACATGTTTCTGTGGCATATATTGCAATAAAATGTAAAAGATTCTCAGCTGATGTAAACGAATGTAATTTCAATTATGTTTGTAGTTTCAGTTATATCTCTAATGCATTTAATCAGTTTTTCTAATATAATAGTCTATGTTTTCTTCTGGTCAGGTGATAGAATGTGAGAAGAAAATAATCCCCAAATTTTGGGGAATAAATTTTTCTGTAATAAAGCAAAAATATAATGAAGAATTTGGATATATAGGTGTTTTGTAAAAGGCTTTCCCTTTCAGTTGTTGTGTGCAGTTTGCACTTGTACATATAAACATAATACTCTTGCACTTGATGTTCATAGTAATTGCTTGACTTTAAGATATATCTAGAAATTCTATGTCTCCAAATGTGCAAACCCACCAAGAATTCCAGAGGAAAAAACCCAAAGCTATTTAATTTAGTTTTCAAGTTCTTGTTCTCCTGTGAAATTGTCACGTTCCACAGACGTTTACTTTGAATAGGTTACATTTACATAGAGTGGTACATAGGTGAGATCCCACTGAAATGTGTGTCATGGTTTCCTAATCTTGGGGAGCAGGGTTGGAGAGGGAGCGGGAGGAAGAGTTTTCAACACCTTCAGAATGTTTCAACTTAGAAATTATTTTGTTTGAATTAGCTTAAAGCAGGTGAGCATGCTTGTAGAAGTTGTTCTGGAATGAAAGAAGTATTAGAATTTTCACAGTGGTCTTTATTTTAAATACTCTTTTTTCGTACTAGGGTTCCATTTGGGATTATAAACACAAATATAGACTGCTCAGTGTTTAAGAGTTTTTGGAGGAGGAAAGTGGTTTCAATGGCTTTAGCCTGGATGGTGCTCATGAACTTAATGTTCTTAAGCTGTCACTATTCATTTTAGCTTTTGATTACTTTGCATATTGTCATCACTATAGGGTACTGCATAAGAGTTTAACATCACCTGCAAGAGTACTTTCATAGAGGAGCTGTTTTAGGCTTATTTTGTAATGGGGGAAGTTGGTTGCAAGTAAAATACAAAATAAAAAAGCATAAAAAATAGCCTTAAGTTTCCATAACTGGTAATTTACTAAAGATAAAATGTATCAGAGTAAAACTACAATTCCCTTTTTCTTTTTCCCTTTCCTTCAAAAAAACCCCAAACCCAAACAACCAACCCCAAACTTCACCCGTCCTGTTGCTTGAACGTATTATTTATAGATAAACCTTTTGTGTTAGAATATGAAGTGTTAGATTTCAGTTTAGCAGAAAATACTGCTGATCACCTCTCCTGTTGGCCTTGGTACGATTCTTACCATTTCGTGTGAAAGGAAGGAATCTGAAAAATGAACAATAACTGCCAGCAGTATGAAAGGGTATATTTTAAATTACTGCATTAAAGCTATTTAGCTCACTATCTTAGATAGCAATAGATAGCTTAGATATCTTAGATATCGAATAATTGCCCAATTTCTGTTACTCTGGTTGAAAAAATGTAAATGTTTTTGCCTTCTCAAAAATCTCCAATGCCTTCTAAAAATCACATTTGCAACAGTTTTTAAATGGCATTCTTAAATCCCCGACTGTTATTGACAGCAGTAAGACTTTAGTGGCTGTTGACTACTGAAACTGTATTTGAATTTAGTATTACATGTTCTGTTTGGCAAGGACATTTATGGAGTAAAAAGAATACTCTGCCTCCTTCCCTCCCATAATTAATAATTTTGTCATGTGCCTTCTCTGTGCCTCTTCAGTAACCATGACTCACCTTAATACCAGTGTTTGACATTAGAAGCCTCTCCAGAGAGGAAGAAAATCATTCAGAAATGAGCTGTATAAAGGTTATTAAACCAACACTTAAGATTCTAGTCCTGCACATTTTCCTTTGCCCCTAATTAAATGCCAAAACCAGCAATGTAGAATTTTCAGTATATGCATATGCTGAATGTATCTTTATCAGAGGAAAAGTATCTACAGGGAACTGAAAGTTTACTCCCAGCAGTCACATATATTGCTTATATATTTGGAATGCTGTTGTTTGCAAAAATGGGGAAGAAATCTTGGTTGAGTGTCCTAAAATTACATGTTGAATTACACGTGTAATAGGATTCTTTTCTTACCCCTTGTTGTATGGGTCAGGTTTTTAGCTGTTTTATTGACTGCAATGTTACTCTTTCTATAAGTAAAGGCAAATTGCACAAGAAAGTTTGGACCATTGGGTCGATGCTGTGTGAATACATCCCTGCTTACAAACTTCTCATTTGTCACCTCCCAGAAAGCTCTGGGTCTAACCTGAATATCAATATCCACGATACGTGGAACAGTGTATTAATTTTCTAAATAACTTTGAGTTGTAGGCAAAAAGCCACTTACCCTAAGTTTTTCTGTTTCTAAAGCTTCTAAAACCCATGCAGACTGGGAAAAGTTAATTTTTAATCACCAGAGTGTAGCATGCTTCATTATGTTTCCTTTACAGGTAGCAGACGCTGGCAGCTGCAAAGCAGTGACAATTTGCAGTGTGGCTGTTCCAGCTTGCAGTGCATGACCCTGGTGAGGTCGGGTCCTTTCAATTAGCAGGATGAGGGTGTGAAATCCCCTGCTGCTGTGTTCTTGTCGCCAGGCTCTACTGCTGATTTACAGAATATTGCATAGGTTAGCCATTAAAGCCTAATTCCTTCAATAAAAATTTAACACAGACTTCCTTACCTAATTTATAAAACTGTCTTTATCTAACCAATTTTGTCAACCTTGTGCACATCACATTAATGATTTGAGACTATAAAAGGTCTCGATCTTTTGTGTTCGCTTTTTCCGTGAAGTTTGCCTAATATTTTACGAAATTATTTTTCTCTCATGAGGGGTAAACAGGTAATTCAGATTAGCTGAGTAAAAGTGCAATTTTTGATATTTAGTGCTTATTAAAAAAAATTCAAGTAGTCGTAGCATTTATAAAAGCTTTAGAATCCCCACCCTGATGAGGCTGCTGCTAATAAATAATAAAAATAGTATGGCACCACAAAGGCAAGTTTTATCCAAAATGAGAATTTCCTAAATTGGCAGAACTTTTAATAGAGTCTTTCCAAGAGACAGAAAAGGCAGTGCTAGAAAAAAGTAGCTGTGAATTATGAAAATCTGGAAATTCTATTTTATCCATAGGCATGGTTTGTAAAATAGCATTTAGTTTAGCTTATTTCTCAGTTCTTCAAATTCAGATATTTTTTGACGATAACAAATTGGAATACTAAGCTTGAAATCACTGATCTGGTTAGATAAGTCACAACAAGAGATATATTGTAGAATTATGCTGCATGTACATGGTAATGCTATTTTTGTCTTGTTCATGGTTCAGTTTTCAATTAAATACCTACTTAAAAAAGGTAATTAAACTGGGCAGAAACAAGTATCGGGGTCATGTCTTTAATGGTTGTTTTCCCACTTTAACATCTATGAATACAAATTTTGTTTTCTTAGCAAAATATACAGATGTTTTATTTTAAAGCTTTTCCCCTTTCTTCATTTCAAGACTACATCCCCATTTGTTTTGGTTTTCTAAGCATATTATAGTCCTGATTTGTAAATCAAATCATCCTGTTTATTTTGAAACACCTTCCCCAAGTGTAGTTCCGATGTTCTGGCCCTTGTGTCATTATTGATGTTCAGGGCAATGGGAATGGGGCAGCATTGCTGCTGCTCCTTGGCTCTTAAAATTCATGTCATTTGCTTAAAAATCAACTTTCATGGTGCACAAGCAATGAGGGCATCCATTGAAAAACTTCTTAATGTTATTTTTAGATATTCTTCATTTCAATATGTGTTGCTTTTAATATTCTACTTTTTGGTCAAATGATGAGGAAACAGCTACACTGCAGTGTTACCACTATTGTTACCTTAGGAGTGTTTATACTCAATTAAAATATGCAAAATTGAGAAATAACTTTTCATTAAAACCTCATTTTATTAAGCTGATGTGAAGTTTGATAAAGGTTTTGAATCTCTGAACTAGCATTCATATTAATGCACCAGCATCTATGCTTCATTCCAGATTTCTTTCTGATATTGCCTTCAAAATGAGTATCATATCTCCTTATATTTTTCTGCTGGATATTTTCTGGTTTGCCAGAAGGTGTTTAATTACAAACTAAGCTTATGCAAGTATTTGATTCAAACTGACAAATGTTATTCTGATTTTTTGGATCGAATCCTTTGTGATGTTTTTACTTATACAGATTGTAATATGCCTATTTTAGTAATTTAAAAATGTTTAGATACTTTACATTTGTCTTTCAGGATTGTCTGTTAAATTTTTCAGTGTGATGCGGTCTGAATTCCTCACTGTTACTGGTGTGGCTTCTCCCTTGCTCACACACGTGTTGTGTGCACATGTTTGTATTTTTATACTTGTGAGTATTTTCCTATGTACCTGACTCTCTCTTTGTCTTGAAAAGTAATTTGGGAACATGCAGTTATCAATATGTACAAAAACATTTTTATTAATTCAAGAGTCCTGACTGCTGCTGCTTTGTCAGAATCTGTTGATCTGCTGTAAAATGAATAAGCAGATTTCATTAGGAGAGTTGGAAGGGATATTACTTGAGAGAAAGAAGCATTCTGGTGCATGATTGATGCTAATGCAGGTATTTTATGTACAACTTTTGACCAAGTGATTCCTTCCTTGACACCTGGCGGGTGCTTTTTTGTTTGTGTGTTGAGGGGAAGAACTGTAGGGTCGCTATCTGCAGCTGGCCAGGGAATTGCAGCCATTCATTTCCTAATGGTGGTTTTATTATCTGGTTGTTTCTAAGTTTCCAATCTTGTCCCATCTTCTGTTTGAGGTGGAAGTGGGGAAGGTTCCTGCTAACAGACAGTCAAAGCATGTCATGGCCCACTGGGGTTACCTGGTTCTCAAGCCTCAGTAAGGGCTTTAAGTTCCTCTCTTGATAGAGTCTTGATAATTAGTCTGGAATTTAGTTATTTAAATAAAAATATGACTTTTATCTTAAACCTCTGTGAAATGAGATTTGTCAGAAAACATGCACAGCTTGAACTTCAGTCAAAAGCCTGCATTTAGGGAACACATTCCCTTTCATGGTCACCCACAGAGCAAACACCTAGAAATGCTTTGCAGACAATTGATTTGCTTAATCCTTTTTTGGGTTATGTTTTGGATCTCAGTTTTTAAGAACTAATTTTATAATGCAGTTTTTGTGATTTTTTGATACCTGCAGAAACAGGTATTCTATTTCTTGTGTTATCCCGGGATTTTCTGACTGTAGTTAATTCGCTGTATGTTATATCACTTCCACAGAAAGGCAGGTGCAAGTAGTTCCCATATTTGCTTTCATCCCAGGGATTATGGCATACAGGAGTGAATCAGTTCTACATTTGACCAGTAACTCAGTAACCAGCACTGAATCACTTTCTTAGATAAAATCCTGACCTTTAAAAGGTCTCATCAAATGTGATGTGTTTTGTGCACTGTGTATGTCTCCCCTCCAGGTATGGCAATAGGAACGGCAAACTGATAGATATTCTGGACAGATTGATTTACTTGGAGTACAGTTGCTTTGAGCATTTTTGCAACAGAGACTTGTGGTGCTAATGAAGGTCTTTTCTCTTGGAACATTTTCACTCTCTTAATCCTCTTTTTTTTTTTTTGGGTGGGTGTGTTTCTTTGTTTTGTTGTTTTGTTTTGTTTTTTTTTTGATGGTACTGTTGCACCATCTTACTGCACAATAAACTTTGACTTTGTTATAAAGCTATAGTGTTCCATTAAAACTACTGTGACTGTTTAAATCCAGTTTTGATAAAGCAGAAAATTAATTCAGTTTCTAAACCAAGTAAATCTCTACCAACCTTTCTCATTTTATCAGTGAGAACTTGTGAGATTTAGTAGTTTCAGGAATCTTCCTCTATTACTGGTACAGATCAGTGAAGCTGAAGCAATATAATATTTATATTGGAATGAGGATGAAGGGATAGACTTTCCTATGCTAAGCAACAGGGCTGGTGGCTGCCTATGGAACAATTGATTACAAGACTTTTTTCTGTACCATTTATAAGAAGTCTGTTTCTCTATTATACTTTGGCCTGATTTCTGGGAAGATTTTGTAAATGTTCCTAATCACCAGTTTGCACACAGAAATCAGAATTACCGATTGCTTTGGGCCAATTTATAACATGTCTTATGTAACTGTACTGAATTTAGGAATTACAATATCTCAATGTAGTTTTAATAGGAGGCTGAACTGCCTTTTTTAAAAAAATATTTGTCATTACGACTCAACTCACTCCAAAGTGTCTGTTGGTGTGCTGCCTCATGAGTGTTTAATGATGACTTTCATTCAGTCTAAGCTGTCAGTAGGTCAGAGATGCCTCACATCTTGGATGGAGTTATGAAATATCCTAAGTTTATTACCCTATTAAAATTCATTTTAAATGTCAAAGATTCTAATTTGAACAAGGAAATTTAATTTAGGAGCATCTTCAAAGTAGCACACAATTTTCTCCTTGAGTGTCAAATGAAGTATCAGTTAAAAATAAAAGAACTTTACAGCATATGATATTTAATTCTTTCTGTGTTTTAACTTCAGGGAGTATGCAGAGGGGGCTATAAGAAATAATAATTTTGTGGTCCTTTATGATATGCTTTTTATGTTAAAAGCAGTTTGGAGAAAAGGCCTGTCTAACTTTAACCAAAGATACTGATGATTTCGGCAGAAAGAAGTCCCAACATTCTTAGCAAAGCCGACTGCAATTTTTTCCTTTAGAAAATCCTGTGCTTCGCCATCCCTGGAATGCCTCATTGTTTGCTTTGACTCAGTTTGATCTCGGTTCTGTTCTGGGATGATAGTTTAATTTTCCTCCCTTGCCAAGCTGTGGCGTGTCTGCACCAGGCCTTGGCCCCTCTGCTGGTTGGGGTGTGCTGGGTCCTCTTCTCACTGCAGGGAGTGTTTGCCCAGTCGGGGGCTGCGGCTTCAACGGCCCGAAGGCTCTACAGCAGGTGAAGTACTACAGGGCAAATAGATGGCAAAGCTGGATGGTAGTGCGAGTCTAGAATTGTCCAGATGAGCATGAAGATTGTCAGGTAATGATCAAAAGAAATGCTTTTCTGAGCCCTTTCAGTATGGTTCTCTTTCTGAAGCTGGACCCACAGTTGTTCTGTCAGCTGCGTGTAAAACCTGAAGCTGGAGCTTTGATAAATGGTCTCTCCTCTTGTTATTAAAGAAATGTCATTAATTATATCAGATATCAGAGGAACTGGCTTGTTGCTCTCTGATTAATTCCTTGTGTGGAAGTATGAGATTAACAATGGAGGACAAAACACATGATAAATTCATTTAGTGATAAGGACTTAGAGTAATCAGGAAGTAGCTTGCTAGTTTGTGAAGCTTAAATGTTAAATTCCCTCAAAAAAAATAATAGTTGTGGTGTTCATTTCAGTATCACTAGATCACTGCTGAGTTTTGAGGATGGCTCGTGTGAAGCTCAGTGAGGCAAATAGCATGTGTAAATGTATCTCTCAAATTCTGTCAAATAGTCAGATATCATCCGGCATCACACAGTAATTTTAATTTCAAAAGGAAATTATAGCAGCATGGGAAAAGTAAATGTACATTTTTTTATAAGGGTAACGAATTTTGTTTGAAACAAACCTCTTAATGTTTGATACCTCCATCATAATGGAGTGTAAAGGTCTCCAGAATCCCCCTTTTACTGTAACTTTCTCTCCAGGCTGATTTACATGTTTGCATACTCAGAGCCTGTACAAAGAGGTATCATTTTTAGAGATGCTGACCTGCATCTTGAATTGATCATTGCTGTACCTGTGGGACTGAGTACCTATCTCTGAGGTCAATAGTCTATTTTGAATGTTAGAAGTCTGTATTGTAGGCCAAAATCCTTACTAAAGCAGCCTTAAATTTCTTATTTTCAAAGAAAGGAATGACATTAATGGCAATAAAAACTTAGATTTAATCATCACATTTTCACGACTTGAACTTCAAAAGTTTTGATGGCATCCTGCGTTTATTTAGAATGTAAGTCACAGTTATTCAGTCACTTAAATGTTAGCTTTCTCAGCTGAATCTGTTCCTCTGAAAAACTTTTCAAAAAATACTTCTTTCTTGTGGCCCCACAGAAAAGAGACTCTTGGTTTTGTTCTACAACATGAGCAAGAATGCAACCTCTCTTAAATTCAGGTATTGGTGTAAGAAGAGTTAATATTGGGAAATTGAATTACTTTCATATTCTCTAAATGTAAGTTTCAAGACAGTTAATTTCAGAATCGCATATCTCAGCAGATGTGTGGAATTTATAATAGATCTCATCGTCACTATAAGCCTCAATATACAATTATATAAAAATTCTAGAAATGTCAAGTAGGGAAAAATTCTTAATGCAAATCGATAACAATTTGGCCGTGTTGCCAGATCAGTTGTATTCTGTGGTTTGTAATTTTTCAATGAATAGACAATAATATTTTACATAAGCATTGTAATTTCTTTTTATATTGATTCGTCTTGATAGTTCCTTCTAGTTATTAGCATGACTATTATTTGTTTGACACTACCACCTAGCGAATGTGGCTCTTGTCATAAGCTGCAGTGAAACTTCCTGCTCACACATAGAAGACACCTTGCCAATAAAACCAAAAGCAGGACAAAACATTATCTCCCTTTACAGATGGTCTGCTTAACGCGAGTGCTTTCCTTGGCTCCTGGGCTGAATTGAAGAATGCATGCTGGAAACTTTGCTGCCACAACCACATGGTCACTGGTTCTTTTAGGATTCATATTGAAGCCATTTGGATTCTCTGTGTATAACCTGCAAAAACAGCTCTTGCTTTGAGCTGTAGACGTTGTGTAATGTGCACCTCAGTGGGGTGACAGGTTCTGTCATCACTTCTCTGTTATTAAGAGCTAATAACAAAAGTGTCTTCCAAGCTGTGTTTATTTCATTCTCCAAAACAGCCCAGTTTCTTGGATCGTTAGAGCCTTGCTTTGGTGGGAGGCTCATGTATTCAGGGTGTCTTGTATTAAGGTCCAGAAAAGAGTTGAGTGGAGAAATCAAGTTGCTGCAGAAGCCTGAGTCCCCGCAGTTGGAGCAGCTCATCCTTCCATCTTCTCATGCTTCTGTTGTTTCTTTGCCACAGGATTTGGGAATCTCATTGCCACTCTCTTCATTCAGGCCCAGAGGTCCCTCTTCTGCTGCACTTGTGAGTTAGTGGTAGTTTCCTGAATGATGCAGTGGTTGGATGTGGGTGGGGGTTTGAGCTTGGTGGTGTCTTTTCAGTGACTCTTCACTGCCCGTGTGCATTGCTGGGCTCTTTACTCAAGTGCAATCACACAGATAAAGACAGACTGCAAGGAATGTTCTGGTTATTCTGACCACTCTTGTGATCCTCTGAATATTATCGATGCAAATTATTGTATCTTGATATTGAAGGGCATGTATCACGTGCTAGCTCAAACAACAGGTTCCTTTGATTTGCTCAGTTTGTGTATTTTTAATAGTGTTTAATACAGGTACTGTTGAGTGAGCACATATACTCTTAGGGGTGACACAAATTAATTCCACTCCCACCATAGGATCTCTCCATGGATTTATCACAAATTGCTGCAGCTGTGAGTGATTCCATGCTCTCATGAGAAGTATAAGATTAAATTCTGTCACTACTGTACTGTTTTTAATTAATTTAACCTCCAAACGAATAATTTCCCAGTGTCAGTTTCTCTCTCGTTGGTCAGTAGATAAATTAGTTAATGGCAAATTAGTTAGTTAATGCAGTCAATGTTTAAAAGCTCCATAAAAGGGATAAGAATAAGTGGTGCAAATTCTGTAAATGTTGCAGAAGTAGGGGTTCATGTCTTTAACAGGAAAACCAGAAGTTGCATTTTTGCATTAGTTGCTTGACTACTGTTGTTGAGTTAACTATGGAACATACTCAGCTACAAAGCAAGAGCAGAAGCTGAAATACTGTAGTGCCAATTGCTAGATCCTAAAGTGATGTTTTTGTAATAATTTGGAGAATAACGAAAGCAAACAGGAATAGCTCTGACAGACCTGAAAAGAATTGAACTGTACTTTGTGCTGAGGAACGAGCATTCCCTTTTTCTTTTGGAACAAGAATTAAGGTATCTCAAAAATAAACATAGATTTTTCTGAGTTTTTTTAAAGAGTCTGAAGTCCTTAACGTTATCTCGTTGCTTAGTTTAGTCTGTGCATTCTTACTGAACAATGTCTTTATGTGGTGAATAACAGGGAAATGAATGCATTAAACAGAGGATGGTTGCACTTTTACTGTTTCGGTGTAGAATGCTCATACGTTTGGGTTTCCTGGGAGATAAGCCTTACAAGGAAGGCTTAAATAGGCAGCAGAGCAGTGACCCTTGAAAAGCACCATGACCTGAGTTGGCAATGTCTTCTCCTCGTCCTCAAGTCCTGGCCCTCAGCTTTGCTGCAAGTGAGAAGCTGGAGCTCATTGCGGTGTGTGACACTGAAAAAGACAGAGGGAAGTGCTGGGATACAGCCAGTTCCCACAAGCCCATTTAGCAGTATCTGTGTTCTGAAGAAAGGTGTTTGTAACTCTGTACTGGTAGAACAGGGGGTTAATGCAGAGCTGTGTCTGCCCAGGGCCTTGGGGAAATCACCAAGCGTAGGTCGGACAGGCTGCAAACTCCTCTGGTTTTGGCAAGTTGAGTATGCTTGAAACAAGGCTTCTTGTCTCCTTCCAAAGAGGTGGAACCCTGGTCTTCAATCAGGTTGTTTCTGCCTTCTTTAGGGGCTGGCACCTACTGGTTATTAATAACACTAACGAGTTGGATTTCGGGATCCTTCCAAAGAAGCCAAGATTGAGTCTGAGTGTCTCTGCTGATAACAGTGACTACTGAACTGGACTTGGGAAATGTTTCCCTGCAATATTTTCCACTAAATGCGTCAGTGTAATAGTTGGAAAAACTGCATGTTGCTATACCAAAATTAATTTTAAATCTCATTAATTATTTGAACTAGTCTGATAGTCAAATGTACACGTTGCCCTCTGTATTTTGTGAATACTGTCAGTTGGCATATTAAGAACTTCAATACTTGAGTTTGATTAAAAGTTGTTTTAAATTGGATTTACTGCCTTTAATATAGATACTGGCTCAATAGGGAGGATGCAATGCATGTTTTGCAAGTTTAATGAAGCATTTCAAATGACACTTTGTTATTAGTTTCGAAAGTGGCATTGTGTTTTGTCATGACTTTTTCTAAATCAAGTGTAAATGGGAAAAACAGTGGAAGTTATCCTGAAGGTGCTGAGATAGGAGACAGCAAAAACTGTTTAAACTAGTAATATATAGCAAATGGAATTATTTAGTGAGTGGTTGAATTGTTGCCAGTTAAATGGGTGTCAGAACAGATAATTGTTAACCTGATTGGAAAAGAGGTAATTTCTTCAAAATACAGTGGCTCATATGAAACAATTGCATATACAAAAGTCAGTAACAATTTTGGAAAACTGTCTCCTGTTACGCTGCATTTGATTGAACAGATTTAGTGTTTGTCGCTATTTAGAGATACAGACTGGAACTTATTCTAATTTTTAGGAAAGACTTTCTAGCTTCAGGAGAACAGAAGCTGGAGAAAGTCTTCTCTCAATACATTATTTGTGTGAGTGCTTTGCATGTTCTAGGAGACTTTAGTGAAGATTTATGCCCTGTTGGGTGTATATGAGGCTAATTCTACTGTAGATTGTGTTTAATACTTCGTGGCATGCTCTTTGTGTCTCAGGTCAGTGTGTATAATTCACAGGCTAATATGCTTGCTCAGTGCTTACAGGAATCTGCTCTTTGAAACTCGAATTGGTTTTTTGTATTGTTTTGGGGGTTTTTTTTCTAGTTTCTCCCATCCCTCCCATGCTACCTGCTCTTTAAGAAATAATGGTATTTTGCCTGTGATGACTCAGGTGTACTTTGAGTTTTATCGGTGTTTCTTGTGTTTCGTGCTTAATCTTTTCAAATGCAATTATCCATGTGATGTATTATAAGCTTCTGGGGAGAACAGAACATTATAGTTTCTACCTGAACGGCTTGTAAGAAGCGGACCTGTTTATAGACCTAATGCACCAGGATTCAACTCTAAAAAGAATGTAAGAACAATGGGCCCTGGTTAACATTCTGTGGAAGCCGGCAGCTTTGATGTATGTATTTGTAGATGTCTGCAGAATACAGATAATCAGTATTTGAAGTGTGCAAATTAAAGATCTACTTGACCAGTCATAATTACAGCACTGTAAGGGCAGAATGGCACTGAGAAGTAATAAAATGGTCTTTAATCTCTTACACTGTAAATTATAATCTGTTTGTGGTTAAGAGAAAATGTTTTGGTGGCTGCAGTATCCCATTCACGTGGCTACTAGGGGGATTTTCTTACCTTACAGATTTTACCTTGCGCTAGTAAGCAGGTATTGCTCAGGAATTTCCTCAAAGAGGAAAAGCCACTGAAAATGTGCTTTATTTCTTGGTTAAAGGTTCATCTGTCACTGGGGTTTGACTGTTACTCTGACTTCCTTTTTTTAGTATTGAAAGACAGTGGGGGTTTATTTTCTGATATTTTAGCTGCCTGCATTTTATTGAGAGATTATGATATCTTAGCATTTTGAAATTTAATATATCTGTCTTTTGGTTTGTGGAAAGTATCTCCATGTGATTGTTGTGTCTGTTTTACCCAATTATTAGTCAGGGTTTTTAGTTGCAGTGTCTTGACTGTATTTTCTAACACTGCTTTTCTATTTAGTTTTTATATACCCCCTATAAATTTTGATTAATTATCCTGAATAGAAATACAAGTTTTTCTTGTACTTAGGCTCTCTATTACATCAACAGAAAGCATAAAATGTCAGATTAAATATTCAGAAGAAAGAAGAACAGGCTGAAGTCCTACACTGCTCACTGTGCTGGAGGAAGTGTACAGTGAATGCAGTGTGTGGGGAAGGTCCTGGTAGATCCCAAGGAAAAGGCTGGCATTGCTGGGGCTTGTTCCCAGGGACAGGTGCTCCGGCTGGTGGTGCACGTACAGAAGTGTTGTGCTGAGCACGCTGTATATTCACTGCTTGTGCCAGCTGTTTCCCTTGCTTTGAGCTGGGATCCAGCCTTGTGAAGCTGTGCTCAGGCTATCTGGACCACTTCCATAATTCAGCAGGAGCAGGAGCCGTAATTTGCACTACAGTGAGTACGAGTAAAGTGAAGTAGAAAAGATGGTCTGTCCAGAAGGCTGCTAACTGTCCAGAAGTTAATTGCAAATATCTAAATCAGAATTCAGTAATTTTGGTCTGCTGGGTACTCTAGTTACTATTACTATTTTCTCTCTGATTATGAGAATAAATAATTGTTTTGATGACTGTTCTGTGAACACTTGAACAATAATTTTGTCTTGAAGAATATTTTCAGCAGCTACCTGCATTTATAACAATTGTGGTAATATAGATTGCCCTATAACATATCAAAAAACTTCAGTATTTGAAGAAAAGAATAAAGTTCATGTGGTCTTAATAGCTGCACTTTAACTACATTGATAGTAAACGAGGAATATTCTGATTTCGGAGTTAGAAACTTGACAAGATTGGGAATTGCTGGTACGTTTTCTCTCACATGCAGAATGACTTCTCCATTAGTTTGCTTCATTTCTACCTTGGCCAAACTCAAAACTGGGATATGTTGCAAAACATCTTGGTTGTAGGTTTGCAGTTCAGGCTATTAGGTAAATATAAGCTATATTTAAAACCTCATATAGTTTTAGTAGCTTTCCCAGTAATGTTAACAGGGTCGTTTCAACCTTTGCTATGTTGTTTAAAGTGCTGACACAAAAGGAAACCTGAACTACAGCAAATACAGATTTTTTTTTTCTATACAAAACTGCTATTCTCTTGTTTCTATCATACTTTGATCATGATAGTCAAATAGTTTCAAACATGTTCCTTTCATTGACTTCTTTTTCTTTCAGCTAGAGTTAGTCCTGTTGTACCAGTGCTATTCAGGAAAAGATGAACTGATAGTAACTCTGCTGTGTCTCTCTTGTGACCGCACCAAAGTACTTTAGACCTTCCTAATCTTGCACTGTGTGATAAAAGCTTTAGCGTCCTTTGCTGTTGCCCTGATACCAGTGCAGCTGCCTCACCTGTGGTTCTTGTTATCTCATTACTAACACTACATTACTTATATTAGCTAACGTGAAAAATCTGCTAAAATAAATTTCCAGTGATAACTGGCAGGAGAGGCAGCACCGTTGCACAGCAAGTGCTTGTGAATAATTTAAAACAAACATGCATCTGTCTTCTGCTTAAGTGAGAATGTGTTTCTGTGATTTTTAGAGTCTTTCTTCCTCTGAAGCAGGCACCTGAAGAGCAAGGAGTAGTTACAATGGAATAGATGTTTTAAATTGGAGAAAAGAATTTATTTGCCTCTACGTAGAATTTTACAATATGTGGAGAGATACATTCTCCCAGTTAATTCTCTCCAATGTGCATGCTCCATCTGACAGTCTGGATACATTTTTTGTTGTCAGATGATCTTCCTCTGTACATTGAAGCTTCTTGACACTGCCTTGCTGGGAAGTGTAACTCTAGCAGGAAAGCAAGATGAAAAACAAAAAACAGCAAAGAAAATGCAGGATTCCCTTAGGGCAATAAGTTTTGCTTTTATGTAGCAGCCATTTTCTGGCAGGACACATAACAAGTTCCTTGTATTTTTTCCTCGTGTGACTTTCCATGTTCCACGCAAGGCATACAGAGATGTTTATGCCTTTTTCTACTTCATTAAAGCGCTTCCTGGAGGAACAATTCCTTTCCTCTCCATGGCTCTGCATGGCTTGTTTTGTATAGAATTACGAAGATGGTGGGAGGTTAATGCTACTACTTTTTTCAACAGGATCAAAACGTGTTTTTTGAAGTACTATACTTAAGCAGGCTTGCAGACAGGATGAGAGTGTAAGTAAATACAGCTCTTGCAGGATCTGGTTTATAGACAGTAAGTATTTATCAAGCAAGACAAAAGCCATATTTATATGAATATAAATAATATCCTGAAATCTGATCAGTTGTAAATGTGTACCGATCTGAAACGTTCTTCAAAATGGTAGAAATTATGTATTCTTGTTTTTTGTAATGCCTATGTCTTCACCAGAATATCTCTAAATGAAATTCTCTTCACTTTGACGTAATAGTAACGTGGAAATCAGGAATGTTGCTGGCAGAAGTGATGGACCTACAGTGTTTTAAAGATGGAGATATAGAGATATATATAAATATATTCCATATATATTTATTTTAAAAACAGACTCCCCTCAAAAGACTATCAGTAAGGATTTGATGAATTTTATCATTTGGTAGTGGTGGTGTTTGAAAAAAGAGTGGTGAAGGGGTGCCTCAAAAGACATTAAAACAGTAGTAATTAGCTTAGAATTTTATGCTAACAAACCATTTTAGCATGATTCTCTTCAGCTTTTGTGAGACAGGTAACTTTTGAATAGTATTGAAAAATATGTTAGTCTAAAGGTGATTTTTATGCTGTTTTGTTTTAGATCTGTGTCAGATGTCCCATGTTGCTCTATCATATAGAGAGCAGTAGAATGAGAAGAATTAGAAACTTGCCTTTTTTTTTTTTTTCTTTAGATGGTTCTCTTTATCATCCCAAAGGAATATGGAGAATGCTTTTTAGGCTAATGTTTCTGTGAAGCTCTCATTTGTGGTGCAGGTGGTAAAGATGTCATTCCCATGTATGAAAAATGGATCCAGACCCCTGCTGCTCTTCCTCCCAAATCCAGGTTTCCCTGGACCAAAGAGGAGGTGTGAAGCACCAATGTGGTGGTTTCAGAGCTGGTTTTCAGTTCTAACCATCCAGCATCATCTTGAACACGGTCACCATAGGGGTTTTGGAAGCAGACCAATGTTTACAGAAATTCAAACTGTTTCTGCCATCTGAAACAATGTGAGATGTGTGCAGGAGCAGCTCTCCAAACTTCAGAGCTTGGTGATTCTAAAGGCCTAAGAGAAAGGCATCTTTGAATTTTGAGGCAGTGGTTTTATGTACCACATAAGATTGCTGGCTTGGAGGTTTGATTTTTTAATAATGGATGGAAGTAACTGCTCGGCTCTTCCTATAGCTGCTGATATGTTAAAATCCTATATGGTGAATCGATTTCAGTGCTTTGGGTGAAAGTGTGTAAGTGATTTCAAATTAAGGATTTTGGCAGATTTCCATTGCCAGGCCCTGGGCTAAGAACTTGTATCATCCTTCAAAATAAAACAAACAAAGCTATGAGTGCTTTCCCAAAGAAACAAAATGGTAGGTCTGATTTAGATATAATTTGTTTTGCAAATAATGTATTTATCCTTGAATAAGAGAAATGCTAATTTTAGGTGAAAAGACTGCTTAGGCACAGTGACCACTTACAAGATTTTTTTTTTTGGTGAATTTAAATGCATATCACTGTTAGAAAAACATGAAAAGTGGCAAGTATACCAGGGAGATAACAGAATGTAGACATCCTGGCATATGTAATGAAAATTTACTGAACAATAAAATAGATATTGACAACACAGATTTCTTAGAGAAAGACAAATGACACATGACATAATAGAAACATGAAGTGTAGTGCTTTGTGTTACAAATAAACAACTCCCTTGAGAAACTTGAAGCATCTTGTTAAACGGAGATATTACTTCTGCTGGATTGAAATGCACATTTTTACTACTTCTGCTTTTCTTATGACAGCATATTTTTATTAGGAAAAAGCTTTCTTTGATTCTTCTGAATGCAGATGCACCACTGAAAGTTCTCATGTTGGCGTAATTATTCTTTCTTAGGAATTACTATGCTGTAATACTGATTTACATCAGTCAAATATATCTGTTCTTTGGCTCTTATTGGTGGGATCAAGTGAATACTACAGCACTAGTTAAGGTATTTCAGCTTAGAAAACTCTGAAATTGTTCAGTTGGTGAGTCTGGCTAAAGGAAAGTCTGCTGCAGTATCATCTTTAGGATAAATGCAACCAAGGACTGTACTGTTGCTGCTACAGTTTTTCTATCACATGTAGAGTGTGTTGTTAGTGAAGAGAGAAATTTCATTATAAAACTTCTCTGCACAGAAGTTTGATCAGTGATTGCACCTTATTTCTCATGACTGATATAGCTAGGCCAGTGCAGACCTTATGTATATACAGATTATACGATTTTGTATTCTGGTCAAAACCAAGCTTTTACACGTCAATTATCTGTGTTCTTTTTTAAGCTAGACTTCTAAGCCCAGTAATGCTTAGAAAGTATCACAGCTTTATCAACCCAAGAAAAACATTTAAGATAAAAGAGTGTAGCTGAGAGAAGACTTTGGACATAAGAGTTAATCAATATTAGAAATATTCAACATTGGTCTAATTTGGTTAATTTTGAGAAGATATGTAGAAGCTTTTTCACAGTGTTTTCTGAAAAGTTGGAAACATTTTTTGAAATATTTTTGAAATTATTCTCACTATTGTGAGATTGAGTTCTTACTCAGCTTGGCTGTGCCAAACCTGTATGTCTTATTCCTGTACTAATACACACATGCCCAATGTAGATTGTGGATTATGTGAAAAAGTATTGGAATTTATGGGAAGTTATGAAAATACCTTAGGATAATTTTGCATTTGCCTCAAGTTTCTAGAGCTCAAGATCTTGTCTTTGGCAGAATCTTTGAGAGCTGGAGAATTACTGAAACCCTTTGCCATTGTGTTCCAAGGAAAAGGGAGAGCAGCTACTTTAATCTCCAAGGACGCTTCAGCTGTGACTGTTGGGGTGCTTGGAGCATCCCAGCCCTAAACTGTAAAATTATTTGAGCAAATCCTATTTGTGTAGGTGCTTAAATATCTGCCTGAAAAGCGTGATGTAATAATTATCTTGGAAACATTTGGTCTGCGAGAGATGCTAATAAAAGCAGGGAAACAGAAAATGAAGGCAGCAGTGTTGGCCTTGCAGTACCTGGCCACCCAGCAGAGCAAGGTGTGATGAGCTGGGCAGGTGAGATTTCAGTGCAGTGGCAGAACTGTCAGGAGAGGCGATGAGGGTGGCTGGGGGTCTTGACATCAGAGAGCAGGACATGGCAGGGATGGCATAAAATTGCACTGAACATCTGTCATTGTTTTGGGGGACCAGATACCTCCCTGCCAAATGGGTAAGACCTTTTTGTCTCATCTTAGTAATAGCACATTTCCTTCTTACCAACTTGAATTTTTAAAGCTGGCTTTCCTTTTTTGAAGGTTGTGCACTTCTTTTAGGGGTGCATGGCAAATGGGTCAGCTTTAAAGAAGTATCAGGCATGTACTTTTTTTAAAGTGATTTGGGCATGTTGCACTTTAGAGTGCAGAAATTCATACCGATGGCTTAGCCATTTGTGTATTTAGGGATGTTGTACAGCATAGAAAGTTCTAGGGGTCAGAATGATCTGGGAGAACTGGCACATACAGACTTCCAAAGTCCTTGCTATGAATTCATGCACGAAATGTTCTAAGATCCATGTAAGAGTAATCTTGCCTAAAGATGTCATGTATTGGTTCTTTTTACTGTCTAATTCTCATTTTTGCAGATCTTGATGCAAAATGGCAATTACTTTGTTGAATTTGTCTTAGTTATTTTGTTGACCTTCACGTTCTTTTTTCCAATCACATCACACTAAGTCTTGCACAGGTTCAGATTTTTGCTTCTCAGAAAACCCAATTAAACATTGGTTTAAGCTTACATGACATGAAAACTCTTCAAAGAAGTGATTATCAGATTTTGATGAAAACTCAGTTTGTTTGCAGTTGCTGATGCATAAGATCTAGATGAAGTTTAATGGAGAACCAGGCTGGCAAGAATTAAAAGTGCCTGGCATTGTATTACAAGCGCTTTTACCTGCTGTGTTATTCCCACAGAAAATACAGTAGGCATGTTGAACAAGGAGAATGGTTGAAAAATATATAAACACGTAAAAACCCCCTAAATTATTTGGTGATTTTTACAGACAGCAAATCCACCAGGTTCCAGTTTTGGACTTTTTGCTTCTGCACTTGTGTCTGAAGAGCTTTAGCTATTCTGGGAGTGGCTTTGGTTTCCTTCAGTTTCGGAATGGACAGGACCTTGTCCCCTTAGTGACAGCCTCTTCAAGCCCTTAGGGAGAGCCCTTCAGACCTCTTTGAGGAGAGGTTTTGAGTGCATTTCCTGATCTCCTCTTGGCTTCAAGGAGCTAGGTCAGGTCAAAGACTTAAAATAGCTACCACTTCTCATCTCCATGTTTTCTGAGTTCATTAGGTTGGTTATGTGAACTGCAGGATCTGCATAACCCCTCTGTTCAATGCTTGCGTAAAATACCTTTAGCGGAAGAGTAAGGTGGTGCTTTAGCTATCTTGAAGTTATTTATGGTAATACTAAGGGTTTTGTATTAAAAAAATCAGGAAATTTGAACTGTTTGCAGTATCTTGTGTAGAGTGCAGTTACTAAGGAGCAGCTTTTGCTTTAACCTGCAGCACTTTGTTAACATTTATATAAAAAAATTAAGTAGTTTAATCCAATTACCCTTCCCTCCTCTCCCTCAGGATGGACATTTTCTCTCATCTCATCTTTGCTTATCCCATGATCTCTGCATTTACTCATCTTTGGCATGACAGATGTGATAGATCTGCAAGGGCCTCTGAGTTACTGCCAGGCTTTAAACTCTCATATTGAATGCTTTCATATACTTCTTTCTTTGTAGTTTGAAAAATAATTTACAAATAACATCAATAAAAAGGTTCATCAAATAGTTTGAAATTGTGTAATACCTGATCATACTGACTTGTTACCTGCAGATAGCTTGCCAAGGGTGAGTGCCACTGCTGCAGCCTGTTGTGAGGCAGAGTGTTGGCTTTAGCTGATGTGGAGGAAAAGGTGTGTGGAGTTACAGCCTCTTCCATGTGTTGAGAAACCAGCCAGGAACCTCTGGTCTATGAGAAGAATGGATGTGGTAACCGGTGGGAAACTATGGTACTTCTGAGTTGAGGAGGAGAATATATTTGTGAAGGATCCTGAAAGCTAAATCTTGTTTTCAGTGGCTGTCCATGTACATCATTTATATCTATAAAGACTGTCAAGATCAGACCTGTTGCCTTGACCCTTAAGATAGATCTGGAAAATCTCTGCTTCTTTAATGTACTTTTGTTTGGATGGTTGTTGTTGTGATTTTTCTTTGGGATTTTTTATTAGTTGTGGCAAATTTGTCTCTCTGTGAGGTATTTCTTAAGAGGAAAGTTCTCAAGCTCATCTTGTACAACACAGTGGATGAACCCGCTCTTCTCTTTGTTTGCATGTTTTCAAATGGCAAAAATATAATGAGGTATTAACTTCTGCTCCAGGTGCTCAAAATGCCAATTCGATGGTATCTTACCCCTGGCCAGTTCTGAATCCGTTTCCAAAATAAGCGACACAAGTAGGTGGTGCTGACGTAGTTAGAGTAGAGGAGCAGGATGCCTTTTCTATGTGCAAGTGTTGTCTTGCTCAGTAGGTGATAATGCTGTGTTTTGCTCACGGGTCCTTTTTGCTGGATGTAAACTCCAACTATTATTGTTATTATGATTATAACATGAGTTATAACGAGTTCTTAACACCTTGTACTTGCAATGGATACTCCCTTTGAAAAAGTGCGTGGTATAATGTCTGTAATCTGAGAGTATTCATTTAATGTACTTTACAAATACAAGGAGCTTACAATTATACAACACTGATTCACAGCAATGACCATCTTAAACGTGCACTCAGAAGTTGGATTCAGGTTAAATTTATGTTTCAATTTTATCTATGACCTGCACAACAAACACCAGCAAATCTTTTTTGGATAATCTATGCAACTGAGGAATTAATTTATTTTTCATCTATGAAACTTATTTTAGATTATTGTTATGAAATACAAAAATTCAGCTTTTGATGCATTGGAATCAAACCGATGGCAATTCAGTAGCTGATAAATGATTTGAATGTATGGGTTTTTGCCAAACTTTGATATTGCAATTAATAGTACAGATAGATACTTCTTAGGTGGTTTACTTTTGCATTGGTATTTGTGGAGGGAGGAGGTTATTTTAGGCTTTTTTGTGTGCAAAGCCCTGAAAGTTCTCAAGTGGGCATTCAAACCTTATTTTTGAAAACCTCTGTGCTTGCAGATATCAATGCAAGTTTGTATTTTGTATGTTTTATGAAAAATAGCCATTGCTGACTTGGACTGCAATAATGTTCTGAGTTTGCAAGCTCTGGGAAGGTTCACAGCTGTTTAGTGAACTGGGGACACCCCTGGGTTTATCTTTTTTCCTTCATTGCTCAAATTGACATCTGAATGCGCCACAGACATCAATGAACTGGCCCTCATTAAGGCCACAGAAGTTCAAGTGATGTGGTAAAAACTGTTCTGTGACAGAGCAAAATACTGAACTCGAGTATCACAAGTCTCAATCTGCCAACTGCGTTACATAAATATGCTTGCTGAACAAAATTTGGAAAGGAATTGTATGTGAAGTGTAAACTAAACAAAATAAAAGTTCTACGTTTTATTAACACTTGATAAGTAATTTAAACAATTTCAAACCTCAGGGTTATCTGTAGTCTAATTTGAACTTACATTGGGGAAAGGGGTGGTTCAGGAAGCAAACCTCTCCAGGGATGCTTTAAAGAAAAACGAGAAGTTTTTGGTGGTTTTGTTCCCTCTGTTTTTGAACAAACTCTACCTCTGAAATTTTTTGGGCGTTAAATAAGGGAATTAGAGGAAGAGGAAAGGCAAAAAGAAAAAGGAAAAAATAAAGCCTGCCCTAGAGCAGTCACTGGGGACATTATAATTTATATTTAAGATAATTGTGGAAGGTGGTAAAAGAGAGTGTTAAAAGATTTGATGTTACAGCCTGTTTTCTCAGACTTCCTGCTGTCTGCTGATGACAGCTGCTTCATTGAGATTATTGGTTGTGGCTTTTATTGTAAGAGTTTGGAAGCTGTTAATAAATAATGTATGAATAAACCAAATGGAAGCATATCCATATCTGCTTCATTAGCAAACAGACTTACAGGAATATACCGACTTTTTGAACTTGCAATACCTAAAGTCAGTCCTTAATAACAATATGTGCAACAAATTTCTTTTATGCTTTTGTCCCCAAATGACACCTCAATACTCCGATGAGTGGCTTTTCAATGGGATGCTCTGCATGAAAATAATGGGAAATAGGTGATGTGGCAAGAATCTCCAAATTCATTGGGTAATATAAGAAAAAAAAATTCTTTATCAAGTGAATTTAATTTTACTGCAATGTGTAATTAACTGGGAATTCCTGTACTTTTTGGTAAGATGGTGGAGACAAGAAAAACATATGACCTCAAAATAATCATGATGCTACTTGACTCTGGCTACATTGCTGTCTTTGTATGTGGGCTACTGGATTAGTTTTTGTTTGACTTAATAGATATCTTTCTGCTCTTTATATATATTTATGTTTTTGTTGTCTCAATTATGCAATTCTACACCTTCAGTTCATTCATATTCTTTGTGGTTTTTTTCTTTTACAGCAAATTGCCTGGTATAAGGCTTAGGTCTTTCCCACTGTGGACTGAACCATTGTAAATCCTTTTTTTCAGATGTAAATTCCTGGGTGTAATAATGTCTTTTGCTTCAGTTACAAATCCATTGGATTCATAAAACTTGAACTCTTCATCAGCAGCTAACCATGTTGGATCACTGTGGGGTACCTTCCTGTTAATAGGCTGGGAAGAGTGTATTTAGGATTAGATTTAGGTCTATTTTCTAAAATGTAAGTAACCCTTTGTGCCTTATTTATATCTTTGATTCCATATCTGTTAAATGCAAAGGATGCAATTAGCTGCGATTGTTGCTGATGTTGCATTATGTTGCACTCTATAATTCCCCTCTCTCCTTTCCAGCCCTGGCTCCCTAGGCCCTTCAAAAAAACCCATAAAAATATCCCAAACAAACTCCAAACTCCCAGGATGGAAAATGGACATTGGGTTTTGGGATGACTTTTAGAAAACTTATTCTCGGTATCTTTTCTGAAGTTATGTGCAATCACCTGTACTGTATCATCTCCTATTTGCCTACTGCTGCAGTTTCACTGATGTGGAAACATCTTATGGAAAAGAAATTCAAGATTGTTGTCTTTTTACTGCACTGAAAAATATCTAGAGTTTTACAAAGCTTTCAGTAAATTATTCGCAGTCCATTTAAGGAAGCTGGCTGAGCTATCAATAGATAAGTCAGGTTTTTGCTTGTCTGAGGTATCCTTAAAAGCCTGAATTTTCTACTTGACTTTAACAGTGGCTGTTGTTCCAGAGTGAGCACTGAAAAAAACCACTGCATATTTTTATCCAGCTCTTCTTTGCTGAAATTGTAATGAAGGCTGCCGAGAGCATTTATTTTTGATAACATTTATTTTACTTTTAAAGTAATACCCTATTTTAGAGACTGCTTTCCGATCTGACACTTTCTTAGTTACTCCGCCACAAAAATAATTTTCAGCTTTTAGACTGAAGGTAGATTAGATCTTGCCTTTGTACTTCTATGGTTCATAATCAGGTCCTGTCTTCTCTGTGGCCCTGCAAGGAAGAGAGCATCTTGTACACCAAGAGTTTGAGTTCTGTGGATCTTGTGGTTAATCCTCCAGGGGGGATGCAATGTTTGTATAGGTGTGTGCTCACGTAGGCCGGGGTCTCACTGTGCTGGGGCTGGGGTACAGTAAATTTTCTTCACAGTTGCTGCTCAGGAGATGGTTTGGATTTGTGCTGGAAACACTGTTGATACCTCAGGGATGTTTTAGTTGCTGCTGTGCAGTCAAGACCTTAACCCATTAAACTGACTTTACCTCAACACATGAGTTTTCACATTCATATTCTTCTAATTCCATCCCCCATCCCACCAGGGAAGGAGTGAGCGAGTGGCTGGGTGGGGCTGGGTTCTGGCTGGGGTTCAACCATGCCGATTGTGCACCGTTCCTCCTTCCCACTGGAGGGCCCATTATCCACATTTGGTGTGGTATTGTCAGGAAGGGAAGCTGGAGAGTTTTGTGCTGCACCGTGCACTTGACAGCTGGACTTGATGATCCTAAAGGTCTTTTCCAACCTAAATGTTCCTATGATTCTGTGATTTATTGCTTGCATACATTATTTTTCATTCCTAGGTATAAAAGGCATGAATGAACAGATTCTTCTCATGAGTGATTTCTCCCTGGCTATTACGTTATTTACTTGGCTGATGGCTTTTTAAAGGCTCTAGATTTTTGTAATGTCCAGAGACTTCTTTGAGCTAGAAGTGCTCCAAACCGTTTTGCCTTTCCCATCCTCTGATCCAAAGAGAATAGTGAAGTGGGTGAAATCTGAAAGTGGGTCTGTAAGGAACAGCAGTGTTCCCAAGGATTTTATAGAGTTCCAGAAAAAGGTAGGATTTTTATAGTGGGAAACTATGAAAGACTTGGAGTATTCCCCTAACCTGAATCTGTTGGAGTGAATAGGATGGCTTGAAGGATGGAATGTGGCAGATGTAATATTTCTTGTGTTGCCTGTGTCTGAGATGTGATCCTAGCAGTGACGTGTTTAACCTGTTGGCAGTTTGTGATCTTAAAGTAACCAACCAACACTGACATTACAATTTGGGTACTTGTTTTAAGTTGGTAGAAAGACAAAGGACCGGGGATATTGTAAAAGTTGCCTTTTTGCTCCATGAGATATATATTTTGATATATTTTTTGTGCTCCACTGTTAGTCCTTTTACCTGTTGGATCTTTTACTTGTGTTTTGTCTGATTTTTTTTCCTGGTTTTCATTTTTTTTATTTTAATCTTCCTCTACTTTCTTTCATACTGGTTTTTCCTAGCTGTAAAATATTTAAAGATTCTTAAAAGTTCAGGGTAACTTTGATTGGCAAAATCAGTGTAAAGTGCTAACAAAGTTCAGGCAATAATAAAGAAAGTACTGTAGGCAGACACTTTTCTGTTATGGTTGTTGGCATTCCCAATGAGATAATAATTGTAAAGATACACTGTTAACTCTTTCTGGATATTAGAAGTAATCAGGTGTTTTGCAGCATCTCTGGTGTTAGCAGTATGGGAGAGAAGAGAGGTTCTGCAAGTTCTCTCTTCCCTTATATAAAGATCATCTAGTGACAGCTCTCACTTTTGGGTTTGTGGTCAGTGAGGGAAGATGGTGATGTTCTCTTCACCTAGAAGCTCTCAAAGTACAGTTATAATTCAGCATTTTTGATGATTATTTCAATGTCTGTTCTCTTGTGTTTGTGCTTTTTAAACTATGAATGAGAGACTTTGAGAAACAACACTGATGATTTAAAGAATCTCTTATGATTAAATATGTCTTTCTGGGAATTTAGGTTCCAGTAGATTAGCAATATTGATAATTCTCTTCTCACGTACTCTCCAGATGATTTTAGGGATCTGAAATTATTATTCTCTTCTTGTCTTTTGTAATTACCAGTACAAGGGATAACTCAATTAGAAGACAATAAGGATGCATTCTAATTGTTCTAATAAATTATGTTAATGATTTATGCTTGCAGTCAGCTTTAGTAAGAACTTATTTGACAAAGTGAAAACTTACTTTATAGTACAAGCAAACATAACTTCAGTTTTCTCTGACTGAAGCTTAATGGTAGTAGATTTGAAACCCTGTATTAGAGGATTTGGGCTCTTCAGGTGCGTTGCAGGTTCTTAAGCATCTTTTCCCACCAGGTAGTGCCAGTAAACTCTTCTGTGTTTAGTTGCTGGGAAAATCAAGTGACTTGCTAAATTACCCAGTGCAGTTCTCAAACAGTGCAGGAGGACACAAAAGAGTCATTCAGACAATCAGAATGCTTCTGAAGGTTTTAATGCTGAAATATTTACTGCTGGCCCAGCCTGTCCACTGAGTCATTTCCAAGGTGTGCCGCAGTACCTGGGACAAAATGCAGCTGGATAGTGTGCAGATGTTTAACATCTATACAGCTGGTTTTTCCTTTTCCTGTATTAGAGCAGTTCTAGGCTGCTCTTCAGGGCTGTAGAGTTGAACTTCTGTAGTGACATCTTGCAGGCTTCTGATGCCTGTGGGAAACTGTTGATGGCCTCCCCTCTTCCTGATGGTTGGGATGGGATTGCAAGGCTCACAAGGTGCTTACAGACCTGCCAGGCTGTGGGTAATTAACAAAGGACTGAGTTCTTTGCTTAAAATTAATTACATCATGCTTATGGCAACATGGATGACCAATGTACATGAACACCACATGAAACAGAGCAATTGATAGTGGGGATGTGGTAGGGGAAAGAAGATGCCACATGGATTTTAAGTGTATTCTACCCAACTCAACCCCTGAATACCATCTTTTCATCAACAAACTTCCTTCTGCCAACAGAATATTTCTGACACTTAAATCTACCAGGTGATCTCTCTCCAGAAAGAGATGGAGTAGTTCTCACTAAATTAATCTCTGCCTTCACTCTTAATTAGAAGAAATATTGAAGGTGACATTATGGAATTATGTTTTGTGAGGAGTGCTTGCATGATCTATAATTAATATCGTTAATGGGCTATTTTACTTTAAATAGTTGGTAACAAAGGGTAACAAGAACTAAACTATTAATAAATTCTTTATTATGTAACATAGAAGTATTTCCCTACACTTTCCACTGCACATCTATTATTGGTAATTTTTTAAATGGAACACAAGGTCCAGGTAGAATGGTTTCAGCCATGCCTGAGCTGCTTAGGGGTGGTAAGTACGCAATAAATAATGTAAGAATAATAAGATCAATTACAATCTGTAAGAGCTTTTAAGATCACTTAAATTCCATATAAGCATTTTGCATTCAAACTTTAGGCTTTACAGTTGGAAGGTCCACCCTGCATAATGAACAAAACAAATTTAACTAAACAGACTTTTAGCTTTTAAGGCACTGTTACACACAGAGGGCATGTAAGGGATATAATTGAAATATTTACGTACAGACAGTATTTGTAAAAGATACACTCATCCTTCTCCTGACATGAAATTGCAGTGGGTTACTGTTTGTTTTTATAATCTGTGCTGCATCTGGCTATTAAGTCGACTTTCTAACTGTGTGTATGAAGAAATACCTTGCCCTTCATTAGTTTAATCTGAAATTCAAATTCTTATTGCAGTGTGTAATGGCATTAGAAGTACTCAGACAAATTAAATGATTCAGTATGGTAACTTTGAAGAATCTAATTTCCATGCAGGGAATCATTATTATCATCTGGCAAAAAGACAAAACTCTGAATTTTACAATGACTGCTTTCTTTTGTAACATTTTGTTGCATGGGGTTTGCTTTGCTGTTAATCCACGCTCAAATCCAAACTCATAAATGCTTATCTAATGTTACAGACTTTTAATGCACATACAGATTTTAATCTGCCTATTCTTCTCTTTTGCACACATTACTGTGGTCTCTGCTGGAGCAATTCTTGTTTTGATGCAGTTTTGAATCATGACTTTATTTGGGATTTGTACCTACCTGTCTGTGTAGTACCATTATAATTTGTAGCATAATTATACATGTGTGGCATTTAAAAATATATACATGGTGACTCTGGTGCCTGGAAGATACCTGTGGCGTATTCAGTCTGTCAGTAACTTTTTAATCATCTTTTGTTGCTGTGACTATTTATAAACCAGATTAATTTATCCCTTGAAAAATTTTAGTCTCTTTCCAGTAGCAAAGCAGGACTCTGATAACCTTTATTAATATTTGTTCTGAAATACCGAAAATTCACCAACTTGAAAATGGGATCTAGGCTGTGTCCACCCATCAATAACTGGTATTGACTCGTTGAGTTGGGTGAAGTTGCTCTGAGGATCGAAGAGAATTCCATGCCTGGCTGACAGGAGGTCACTGCCTCAGGCTGCCGGGGGGGCTGAACAGAAGTTGTAACAACGCTTTGGAAGGAAAGTTGGAGAGAGCTGCTGGGTAAAAGAACTTTCCACTGTGCTCATACTTTCTGTCTAACCTCGAGAGCCTCAGATGTCATTCTTCTGGTGCATTCCTTTTGGAGAAATCCGCACTGCTTTGAAGTTACTGGAAGTTCACTGATTCTAGATCTGCAGTTTCCAGCTATGTATTCCCATTTAGTTAATGAGTTTGGATTGCAGAACAGTGTTTCCTGCCCCTTTTTTTGGTAATTTTGTTTGTGGCTTTTTTTTTTTTCCTTTCGGTTGTGTTATTTTGATTTTGTGGGGTTTTTTTTGTTTGGTTGGGTTTTTTTTTTTGGTGTGTGTGTGGTTTTGGTTTGTTTTTTTTTCATTATAAGGTAATAAGGAAAACGTTAAATTTACTCTGCTTAAGGCAGCTCTCAATCTGAAGATTTTTGTAGACGTGCAGGAAGGTGATCAGAGCATTGCCAACAATCTGTTGTAAATCCTTTATGTGTTCTTAGAAAGCTCGTCTGTAACTAACCTTTGCTTGAAATTATTCTAAGCAGGAAAGAAACCTCCCCAGATAAGCATGAAAAATACAGTGGATGTTTCTAGGTGCTTCTGTCCTGAATGTGTTATGGTTTATTCCCAAGTGAAATCGAAAACCATCAGGTCAGCAGCTGGCTGCCCTGGTGGGGACCTGGCTGATCAGAGTGTTTGAGACCTTGGGATTTCTGTACAGCCTTAGATTTCATATCAGGACAAAAGTGTGTTTGCTACTTTACTGTGTGTAGCAAAATATGGTCTGAAATCTCTTGTTAACCTGGAGGTGGACATGCTCTTAGAGAAAAAGAGGAGCATGAAAGTCAAAATCGATTAGGCAGTTTCAGGAATAGTGTTACAATAGTGGGTGTGGCATGACATGCTGACATAAACTATGTGTCAGTGAGGTTATCAAATCAAATATTGACTTGATACTTCAGTTGTAGCCTTTGGGCGAATATTGTTGAAAAGTAAAGGTTTTCTTGGCCTTAGCCTGGTTCCTTTTGGCTGGTTCTAGTCTTTGTTTCTCTTCTGGTGATTTACAAGCTATTAGACTTTCAGGTGTTGTTAAAACGTGACTCTGGACTTACTGGAAGCCACCAGGAGAAAGTGACTCATTGAAGTTTTTGCCTTATCTGGCCAGAATTCTGAGCATTCATCTTTTTGGAAAATTCCCGTTTCTCTCAGTTAGCTGAGGTATAGCAGGTATTTATCTTACTGAGGTAAACTCAGCAGGACTCCTGGGAGCCACAGGTTCAAAGTTCAGCCTGCAAACTTGCGGCTGAGAAACTTTCTCCTCTGTGTATGCTCAGGGATGTATTGTGTGAGTTTGTTTGTGTTTGTGGTGGTGCTTTTTTTCTTTTTCTAAAAATGTGTATAAATATGATGACAGAGTAGATAGAGGAACTACTTTAAAGAGGATAAATGGAGTTCCAGGCCTTTCACGTGAGAAGCAACGCATTCCCCCCAAAACTGAGGGAGCCTGAGAAAATGGCATGGATGTGTCTCAAGTTGATAAATGTTTCATGTTTTTTCTTTTCCTTGGGTTTGCTGTCTTTCCTGGCAATTGAGCTTGCAGAAAATCCAAGGATATGAGTATGACTATCTCCTTTAGTTATCTGTCTACTTTTTGGAGAAAATGTTCTTCTCCAAGTACAGTCTCCTTGTAAAATGCTGCAGTTTGATATATCCTACTTGTTTGGAAAATAACAATCTGGGAAGTGCAAGCTAAGTCCTGCCTTGCTCTAAAAAAGAGGAAGGCTGGTTGTTTTCACAGACCAAGCTTTATGTCATCCTCACACATCAGTGATGGGAATAGGGGGATAAATTCAGTGGGCCCTTTTGTGTTGTTGGGTTTTCTTTAGAGAAATTTCTGAAATGCAGGAATTTTAGATAAAAATGTAAAATATCTGTGCCATGATCAAGGCAAGGATCAGACCAGTTCAGTCCCTCTTATTCATTATGACAGTTTTTGCTGCATTCTTCAGTATTTGTGCAGAGTTCAGCACAAACTCAGTACCTTAAACAATGTACTGTTCAGTATTGCAACAAATCCCAAATTTTTCTTTCATGATTTCAAGAGATCTTTATCTTCTTATAAAAGATTTTTAAAACTCCTGAGGAAGAAGAGAGCCTACAAGAAAGATGGAAAGAGACTATTTACAAAGGCATGTAGTATCAGGACTGGAGGAATGGCTTCAAACTGAGAGTAGCTTTAGATTGGGTATAAGGAAGAAATTCTTCCCTGTGAAGGTGGTGAGGCCCTCGCACAGAGGGTGCCCAGAGAGGCTGTGCCTGCCCCATCCCTGGAAGTGTTCAAAGCCACGTTGGACAGGGCTTGGAGCAACCTGGGATAGGGGAAAGTGTCCCTGCCCATGGCAGGGGGTGGAATTAGATGATCTTTAAGGTCCCTTCCAACCCAAACCATTCCATGATTCTATCATTGGAAAACTGATTAAGGCTGAAAACATTTTTTCTTTTCTCCTGCAGATCTCTAAATTTTGGATATAAGGGTTCTGGATACAAATTGTCTCCCAAAACTTAAGTGTTTTGATATTCCTTTCTTTTTAGTGTTCCCTAAAGATTCAGTTCCTGAAGTTTGTGTATGATCTTCAAGAATCAGAATTTTAGAGTGGTTCCATAGTGACCAAATATAGTCATTGTGTTACAAAAAGCCTTATCTCAAAGCATGGCAATAAATTATTATGAGGTTCTTCCAAATGTTTTTGAAATTTCCATATCTCCCAGCATTCCAAAATTTTCCCGGACATCTGATAAACACAAGATTTCAAGCAGTATAGTAGACTTGGCAGACACTAAATTCTGCAGAATGTAAATTACCATCAGTGTGCCTATAAATCCTCTTGGCGTTTTTCTCCTGTAGGCTCAGCACAGTGTTCCTCCAGTGAGTCCCATTTACCAGGGGGCTGGAGTTTAACTGCATGAGATACTAGCTAAAAAATCTCAAGCAGGTCTCTAGAAACTCTTGATGTCACAAAATTTACTTGCTACTTTAGGTCTTTGATTTTCTCACTTGATTTTGTATTATAGTTTGTTCTAATGTCACCAAACTCTAGCAGTAGGTGTTAAAAAAAGTATCCATCCTAAAGTCTGTTCTAGTGGAAGCTGCTCTTAAATGACTTTTTTTTTTTAGCAACTGCCACTTGAAGGCTTGTGCATATGGGTTTTAGAAAATTAAGGATTTCAATTTTCAGACAACTTCTCTGTGTTTTCAAACAACTGTTCTGTGTTTTCAAATTGGTCCAAGCTCCTTGTACTCCCACACAATGGTAGAACTTTACAAGTATTTGAATTTCTCAATGTATTTTCATTTTTCACATTTTATAGGTTTGACAAGCCACATTCCTATAAATTGAATTATTTTGGTAAGGAGTGATCAAGCTGCAAATCAGGAGCCCCTTTGAGAGCTGCCTTAGGTCTCTACAGGGAGGAAGTTCTCTCATCCAGGGAGCTCAAGGGCTGGAAGTGGAAGCCTGGAAACAGCCAGAATGGGCAAATAGGTGTGAGTGTGGAACTTGAGATGACAAATTCAGGAAATTCCCTCCCATACACCCTGATTAATCAATACCTCCTTCTCTCTTCAACATTGCAGATGCCAAATCCATCTTAAAACTTCCTGATAGATATATAACATTTGTAGTTTCTGCTCTGATTTTCCTGTATTTCTCTTTGAGTTCGCTTCATCCTTAAAGCTATGTGGCAATTTATGATAATTGCTAATTTACTGATTTAGATGATAATGAAAAGCCCACCAAAATAGTCAAGTTTCTTGCTTTTCCTTGTTTAAAAGGCTGTCCTAGGTCCTGCCCTGTAAACCTGAGCCTAGTTTTGGGATAGTTTAAATCTAATTCCCATAGTTTTGGGATTTAGAGTCTGTGTGCTTTATCCCAAGGAATCAAAATGGTGGAACTTACAGTCAAACCACAAGATAAAACCTCCTGGAACTGAGAACTGATGGAGTTTTAATATAATGAGCTGAAATCCTGCCTGTAACCTTTGACAGTTATTTTAAAGTATCTTTCATGTGTCTGTCTGCTTTAGTCTTAAATAATGATTCTAAGAGACGCTGAGGATCAAATGTGTGTGATGTCAAGGAAGGTCAAATTACTGAAATATTGGTATAGTTCTAAAACATACCTGAAGTATGTTCAAGTATAAAGCTTCTTAGTTAGTAGATGTCTGACCTTTTGGTTAATGTATGTCTCTATCAGTCTCTTCAAAGCGTTGGCTTGAAAACTCAAGTTTATACACATATATGTATAAATATATTTATCTAAATTGGCCTCTAGAGTTACCGCTGTGCTGTCAAATTGCTTGGCTCAAAAAATAGGGCTATGGCTCTTTTGCAGGCTAAAGAGTAGAAGGTTTTAGCACTAGTCCTAAAGTGGCCATCCCAGTGTGGTCACTAACAGTCAAGTTTACCTTTAAGGAGCCCTTAAGGTAAATATTTTAAAATCCCATGTCCCTACCAATCAGAATTTTCCCTTCATTCAAGCCTTTCTTTCCCATGTTAACTTTTTGTAATACCTAATGCTGTGCTTTCGGTTGTTAACTTTTTGTTTACTGTTGAGAATGATGCTTTGGAAGAATAGAAAACAAAGTATGAATTTCTCCATTCTTCTGATTCAATAATGTGATCCAGAATTACATTTCTGGAACAAAATATTTCCTGTTTATAAAGGCTTATGCCACTTGTATGAAACCAAAAAGGTTTTATTGGATGACAATAATTATATGGTTGGCAACTAAACAATAGGTAAGTCACTGGCAAGCACAGAGTGGGCACCTGGATAGAGGGATTTAATAGAATCATTAAATAGAATTAATTTAATAGAACGACTACTTAGAGCACTTTCCAGTGTTTTTAAACTCTCTGTAGACTGACAAAATGCCACATTAGGTTAGTTCTGTTCATGGTGGCTGTTTACTTACGCTGAGAGAAATCTTCCTGTCACTAACTTGCAATAACAGTGGATTGTTGCACAATCTTGTCTCCTAAACACTGGCATATTTCTTACCCCAGGCTCATATTTCCTAATAACTCATTATCAAATCACATTTGGAGAAGGGACTGCTGAATTACTTAGCTAAAATGCAGTCATAGGTTTGGCCTTACTCATGACCTTCACCAAATAATAAGAGGCAGCTGCATAGATCTTGTGCATGACAGGAATGTTAATCTCCATTCTCCTATAACACACCAGTGTAATTGATGGTGAAATGCACGGGGGCATATTGTCCCTTCCTTACACACTGCAAAATCACTCTAATCACGCTCTGTGCTCAACTATATGGTATGGACTTTTTTTCTCAGGCTTGGAGCTGAAACACTTGGGTGGCTAAAATAGGTCCTAACAAGGAGCTCCTAACAGTGTTCAAGAATGAGAAATAGCTTTGCTTTTCCCTTCTCTTCAGACCATGCATTGCTTTACTGTATACGTGTGGGAAGTTCATGTCAATTAATGTAACCCTGTCAGAATTCTGATTAGCTCTAGCTGTGTGATCTGTAAGGATAGAGTTGGGACTTGTTCTAAAGCAGATCTAATGAAAACATGGAATTCATAATATCTGGAGTGAGGCTTAAAAGAAAACCTGAATGAAAAAGATGTAATGTTGAAGCTTCTCACCAAAGAAACAATAGGTTTTTCAGGGTTTTGCTTTATGGCAGAACTTGTATTTGGTGCTTATCATAAAATATATTATATTGGTGGTAATGCTTTCCAATCGTGATACGTTTTACTAAACTGTCAATTTAGCGACTGGTTCTTCAACAGGTAGCAGATGATTGATGCTGGAAATAGTAGTGATTATTGAATTAATTTTGGTTTGATGGTTTTGTGGCAAAAAAAAGTCAAATCCCAATTGAGTTCTCCAAAACCGAAGTGTTCTGTTCTGAGGAGTTCAGTAAGGCTCCCATGGAGAGTACATTTCTTCCCACACAACAAACACTTCTGCTTGAATTTCTCCACGGAATAATTTCGTGACCCTCTCTATTAAAGCCCTCCAAGTTGTGTGTTCTTTCAGGTGATTGAGTAATACCTTGAAGAGGCCTCCTGCCAGCTCCTAATGCAAGTGTGTATTTCTCATGTGAACATTCTGCTCTGGTTGCTGAAACACGAATAATACCCATCAGTGATTTCTTTACAAGGTTATGCAGCAATGAACAAAGAAATGAATAAAAAAATCCATGTGACACATACCCATTGAGTCCTTATTTAAATAGTGATTGCAAACACCTATAAGGAAAAAAAAAACCACCCCAAACCAGGTAAATCATGTAACAGTGACCTCTGTGAGTCTCTTAATCTACATACCTTGTCTTTGAACTGGGAGCACAGTCTTGTTCATCAGAACATTTTGGAAAGAAAAATAAGGATTATTATAGATCCAGTAATGCAAAACAGCTTTAGGTACTCAGGACACAGACTGCATGTGAGGCTCTTTGTTTGAATGAGAAATGAGGCTGGACAGTCCAACCCCCAGCAGGCAGACCTGAGTGATGGTTATTTCATGATCTCTGAGCTTATTCCTCGATAGCTCTTGCAAAAGTTTTTTAATCCGATCACAAGAGCCAATTTTATGAAGCCAAGAGGCTTGGCATTGGTAAACAGAGTGCCCAGCTGTACACCCTAACCCCTGGAGAGGGATTGACTTTCTGCTGAAATACGTTGTTCTCCCGCTCTCTTCTGCTTTCCTGCTTGTAGCCTTCTACATCTTCTAATTCTTCACTAAGCTAATGTTATTTAATGGGGAGCTGAATTGCGCAGCTGCTGTGCCTGTGAGAATTCTGAAATTAAAGTTTCATCAAGCCAGAATATCTCCAGACATTGAAGCCTTCGGTCTTTTCCATTCAAATGCATGCAGCAATAATGGAACCCCAAGTGATCGCACAAGTCAGCCAGTAACTCTAATAGTAATTCCCCGAAGAAATTATGTAATGAAATCAAAACCTTTCAATACTGAACTGTTAGTTTTGCAGGGAGGAAACCTCACTGGTTTTAAAGCTAAAAGAAAAATCTTACTATAAATCTCCACTTCTTAAAAGGAACTATGATGATGCTTCTGATTTGGGAAGCGGAGAAGGTTCGTACATTTAGGCTTTGTCTTGTTATGGTGGCGCCTCTTTGACAGGGTTGTGGGTTTGTGTTGGTAAATTGCAGTGGAGTGTAATGGAAATGATCCAAGAAAGCATGAGACAGAGTATGTGGATGGCATACAATATACTGAAGTATCAAGGCCTTGGGTTTACCATAAATCAATCACCTGTGGTCTCAGGTCTTGGAGATGGGGGAAAGTGTGATCTATTCCCACTCTGTAAATAAATTTCTTGGCTAACATAGGAGTGATCTGGTTGAAGAGGAGTCTCACTGGTTTGTCATTTCTTGAGTACTTCTCAGCCTCCAAGTTCCCAAGAACTGAGATTGTTTAGCACACAAATGATCATTGCAAAGAAAGGAAATACTCTAATAATCTTCTTTTTTTTTTTTCCCCTGAGGCCTAAACAGAACAGCTGAAACAGAACTGAAATTTAAACAAACTTTGAGGTTAGGTAAGAAATACAAGGCTAGTTGAGCATGCAAATGTATCAGAAACTCAATAATCTTCTCAATATGAATAGGTTAGGAAAAAACTTGAGTCAGGCTACCTTGCAGCTCTTAGGTTCTTTGATCACCTTTGCAGAGTAAAATAGCTAATACAGACCTGACCTGGGTTTATCCTGCCAAAAGTGAAAATATGAATTAGATCATATGTGAGGATGTTTGCTTGCACTTCAACTCACTGAGTGACAGAAAATGTACATCCTGCAGGAAAGTGCATTTGTATTTTTTTGAAGACAAAGAATTATAATCAGTCAGTTTAAGAATAAGCCCGTGATTAAATCTGTAATGTGAAAGCAAAAACTGTTTACTTGAAAAGCACTGGCTACGTTGTGATTAATCGTTAGGCATTCTGTAAGAAAATGTTTCGAAATTGCTACTTATGCAGTAGTTTAACTCTGGAACGTACAACTCTAGCAATTGATGTATTGGCAGACACATACCTAGTAAATGAGTTTTAAATTATTCACTGTTAACCAGCAGCTATCACATATGGGATATTCATCCTTCTTCTCTTGTATAAAGCTGTGGATGGTCATTATTAACTCTTCGTGGAAGCAACTACTGCTTTTTGATGATAGGGAAAAGAAGTTGCTCTTTAATTTTATGCTTTATTTGCAGAATTTCTACTTTCTTATTTATGTCAGAGAATTTTTTTCTTTTGTAAACATGTCACTTGCAATAGGGAAATAAAATTTAAAGTTTTACACTTTTAACGTAATTTTTTTTTGCTTTCCTGCCATGACCTCTGCTTTTCTCCAGCGACATGAGGTCTAGTCCAGCAGAGGGATACTCAAAGCTGGCCAAATCACAGGAGACATTTTCATTCTAGTGACAGAGAGGAACAAATAGATGTGTCTTCCCCTATCCCAGCTTTACAATTAGAGTCAGAAGGAGGCAGAAAAAGAGACTGAGTCTGTTAGAGACAGCTTGTTCCTCAAAGGAGAGAAAAAGAGACAGCAGAGGGCTGAGAATAGTGGGGGGTTTTCTCCCCTCCAGTTTGTTTTGTTGTGGGGTATTTTTGCCCCCACTGCACTTCTCTCGTGGAAAGGGGCTGGAAGGTGATGCAGGCACAACTTGTACATGTTCTGTCGGGCTGCAGCAAGGCAGCACTAATGGCTGTGAGCACTGTCCTTACACTGGGGGTGAGCAAGGTCAGGGCTTCTCTGTGAGATGAGCAGCAGCAGGTAGTCAGGGAGCATCAGCATTGGCTTGCCTAAAACATACAGAAAATTCCAGATAGCCAAGTATGTTGGTTTAGTCTCTGTTTTGGGTGTGTGGATATGATTGTTCAAATGCAGTGGCCTAAAGTTTGTAGTCAATTGAAGTGATTCTCTTCAACCATCTTGATCTTCAAAGTTCTCTTGACAGATAAAAAAATGTGCTGTTCCTTATAACCAGATCACCAGGGTACACCTGAAGTATATATTTTAATTCCATTTAAATAAATTTAAAAATTGTTACTAAACTACTGATATTTTTTTAAGTCTGAAAATAGTGCTTGTATAATATTGGATCTTTGCAGGATCATGTACATAGTGTACTGCTTTTGAGACAAAGAAGTTATAAATGAACATTAGAGATTTTAGTGCATGATGTGTTTGACTTTGGTTTAGTGAATCAGCTAAGAGATGCTTGTGACTGTCTGCTTCCTGAGAACAAACCAGCTGGTATTTATTTGGGAAGTATTCAGAAAACACCTTCTTGTTAATGATTCATTGTATGATTTGGCATCTGGTAAACTAATGTATTTTCTTTTTGGTGAAAGTCACCAAAAATCATTAAAGAACTATTCAACTTCTTTATGCTTTCTAAAATACAGTAATTATAGTAAAAAATGTTCTTATTAGCAACATTACTGAATGATGGTAAGCCAAGATCAATCTCGTAGTAGAATCTGTTAGCACAGACAACAAAAAATGTTAATTCCAGAGGTATTTTCCCTCTTCAGCAAGCAGGTGGCTGTGGTTAGTAGAGATTCTTTTCTGTTTTGTATATGGTAGAATACAGTGGAGTTAATTTTTAAAGGAACCTTGTCATTTTAGCTATTTTATTGATCCCTTTGCTGAAGAACTGAGCATCTGGAGCCATCTTGACTTGATTATATTTGTTTCAGTGAGATTTTTTATGATGAGTTATTTTTTACTTCTGAAACTGTGTGCCCTTGAATATATAATTAAGATGATGTCAAGTTCCTTTTTGAACCTTCCTGAGAATACAAACGCAGCCTGGATTTCCCCAGAGGCTTGTCTGCATTATGAAAGTTTCCCTTTGTCTATTCTGCACCTGAACTTAAAAAGTAATATTCAACTGTAGTATTCAAAAGTCGTATTCAACTTGATATTTCATAGCATGGTTTAAAAAGAGGTTTTTTCTGACATTTTAAGATGTGGCATTCAGAGTGATATCCAGATGACAGAAGATAAATTTTTAAAGGTTTTAATATGTAACTTTAGTGTATTTTTAATGGATAGTCACTTAAGATTATACATTTGGTTTATAAAATGCAAATGATTGAATCAAAACTTGTTAAAGTGGAAGACTCATTACAAGAGAAATGAAGGCTCTGAAATAGATGGGGTAAGATTTATTCCTTCACTGAAATGAGTAAGTTCAAGCAATAACATTTGTAGATGGAATCTCTAAGACCCATTTCAACTGTCAGGATCTTCTTGTTAGATCCTTCAGTTCAGTTTGGTGTCAATTTTCTCTTTTAGTGAACTTCTGAGGCAGCAGATAGGGCTGAAATGCTGGTGATTTAAAGACGAATGGATGCACAGTCTATTTTTGAAAAGGCCAGACAGCTCTCTCTCCTTCTTTCTATATTTGCACAATAACTGTCTCTCCCATGCTTGTCACCCTTTAAAGTTTATATCACTTGTTGCAAAGGTTGTCATAGCAGTTTATTTTCCATCGTAGCCACTCGCTTTGTAAAGCATTTCTTCCAGCATTCCCTTGGAAGATGACCCTTCCTTAGCTTAAGTTCATGCCCTTTGTTGTTATATTTGACACAATTTTCTATAGCCTTATAAACCATATCTTTTGTTGTTTTACAAAATTCTTGTGTAACTTGGCAAGATCTGCTGTTAATTTATTTTTCTAAGGGTTAGATCTCATTCCTCTGAGGAGTTTTTTTATTATCACAGATCTTCCAGCACCTACGTGATTCAGTGATATCTTTATATCTTTATTTCTTGCATTCTTCTTCTAAAGCAGTGATGGAAAATGCAGGTGTTGTTCCACATGTGCTTTCAGTCTCGTATCTGTGCAACAGATAATGATCCTCTGCCTAACAGCATGTTCATATGTGAAACCATTCACAATTGTATAAATAAGTAATCATTGCATTCTAACACACAATAGTATAGGAGTGAATGTTTTTTCTTTTTTTCAGGGTAGCTTTTACTCAAAAAATGGTTCTGTGTAATAAGACAACTAAAGAAGTAACCCCATTTATGGGCATGATCTGCACTAGCAAAAGTCAGTCACAGAACAAAACCAATGTGGCTTTTTTTAATCAACTCAATTGCTGTACAGGATCATACACCTGCTTTAAAAGTATCTGCACAGAATGGCAATTTATCAAGGTAAATCTGTAATTGGTTTAAGCTATTTTGGGTTCTGTAGGAATAAATTCACCATTGAAAAGAGGGAATTGAACAGAGAATAAAAATAGTCTAAAAAGAGTCTTCAAATTCTTTGTTAGAACTGTGGCTCCACATCTTTTTAACATTCTTAAGTTCTTTGTATTTGAGAGGCCAGTTACCTCTTTCAATGAGGAGTCTCTCCTATTCATTCATTGGAACTAGATTGTGGTGTCAATTGTCCTTTTATGGTCAGTACTTCTTGTAATATCTGAATTGTTTATCAAATTCCTGGAAAGCACTTCCCATTTTTTGACTCTCTTGGATATTGTTTGAGAAAAAATATTTTTTTTTTCCTTATTTTTTCCTAAGATAAGCGGCCTTGAGTCTTAAGAAGGTTGTGTTCTTTACTATAGGCTAAACCTGGTCTGATACTGGTAAAGTCTATACTTTATGTAGGATGGAGGTTATTTGACACTCCCTGGTTACTTGAACACTTCACTAATTGTTTTAATAATACTGTTACCACTTACCCACAGTTTGCTAGTTATTGTGACTCTTCTATGCTTTATCATTCCTTTTATGTGCCTCAGTTGTAGCTATACAACTTCATTGTTTATCTTCTGAAATCGGCTCAAAATTTGAAATTTTCTTGGTTTTGATTCTATTTTGCTGCCAGGCTCATTGCAAGCATCTGTTGATTTCTTTTGCCTTCCTGTAAGGGAAGGGACCAATTTAATAATTATCACATAAAATTCAGTTTTGCACTGTGCAGTATGATAGAAAACAGGCTTTCTAAGGAAACTGTCATCAAGGTTGATTAGATAATCATATTTTCTTTAGAATACTGTAATATTTAAAATTAGCTGCATGGAAGGATTATGAACTTCGTTGTAAATGATTTTGGATCTTTTTATAGAGCAGCATTGTTGATGTCTGTGACACATGCTGGTTTGTCAGTATTCTATTAAAGAGCCAGGATTATGAAACACTGCAGGACTGTGGCAGGTTGACCCTGGCTGGATGTCAGGTGCACACCAAAGCCTCTCCATCATTCCCCCTGCCCAGCTGGACAGGGGAGAGGAAATAGAACGAAAGGCTCCTGTGGTGAGAGATCACTCACAAATTACCATCCCTGGCAAAAGAGAGCTGACTTGGGAAAATTAATTTAATTTATTACCAATCGAGTCAGAACAAGGTAATGACAAATAAAAACCAAATGTTAAACCCACCTTCCTCTCTCTCCTACCCCTTCCCTCCTTCCAGGGCTCAACCTCACTCCTGCCTTTCATATAGGAAGTATCCCTAAAATTTTGTTTATTTTCCGATGTATAATAAACTTCACCAACTTTTACTACAGCTTTTTAGTTTTTCCTTGTGAAAATAAAAATTCTTTTAGAATGTTTTAATATTAAACAAAATTTCACTCTCTAAGTCTAAAACCATACTTACCTGAAATCTGCTCTCTCTGGCACGGATCGTTTCTGCAGTTGCTCACAAATAGCTGGCAGCACCTTTCTGAGAAAAACAGGGTATGACTACAAAATATTAATAAACCAGAAACATGCAGTTCCAAGAAAAAGAGTTTTTAAAAATTGCATTATGTATACTTAATGCCTAACTGACCTTTTCTGCTGTTTCTTAAATCTCTTAAAAATTCATCTAATTTCAAAGCCAGAGTATTAGCCCATTTATATGTAAATTGCCTTTAATTCATGCATTGATTTGAAAGACTAATCCAAAAGATCCTTTACCACAGGTGACCTTTTTGACACTGTACTTCTGGGAAGACTGCAAAGTGGTTTCTTATGACCTCACATCCACCTGTAGCATAAAACATGTGCCTACTTCAGTCTGTATAAATCAATCATCAGAGAGTGGTTTTTCAAGCAACAGTGAATTATTAACGCTGTAACTGTCTTGGTTAGTCATAGTTAAAATAGGTCCTATTTAAACCAATTATTGTTTTCTGTTGGCATTCTTGCATATTTTAGATGTTAAACACAGTTAAGGCATTCACTGATTATGCCCCTTAAATAATAAATAGTAGTATAATCTAGCTGTTAATGATGATCTCTAAAGATTGTAAATTTCAACAAACATTCAGTATTTATTATTTGTCAAAATTTCATTCACCACAAGAGCTGCTAGAATAAAAATTCTAAAGCTGACTTCTAAGCCCTTCCCTTTGCAGAGGAGAGTATACAAAATTGGAATGATTAAGTATTAGGATTTATAAATATGTTTTCATCCATTTGTGCTCCAGAAAGTGACTCTTGATGCACACCGGCTGCAGAGTACATTCCACTGCACACTGAAGGCTCACCTGGCTTAATGGACAGTCTGTTATTTACTATTTTCTCCCCGCGACAGATTTTTACTGGGCTGCTCCATAATAATTCTGCTGAATTACTGCAGGTCTTTATTAATAATACATAATGTTGAAGAAAATATATGTTATATTCGTTTCTGATTTCTGTTTGAAAATAAAATTCATTTTTTCTATCAGTTAATGCTTCAGAAGACAAATGGTACCAAGAGCTACCATTAAAGATCATTATCTACTTCCATAGTCATCAATAAAACAAGAAATGATCTGATGTTCTGAAAATGCATATTAGTTCAGAAATGATGAATTTTTTGGACTAAGGAAACCCAAAATCTACCTTTTAAAATCCATTTACGCAATGAAGTATTCCAAACAGTGCATGTCTATATTATTATTATACAATAAGTGAAGATTATTTGTGTCGTGTGCTTCATATGAGAAGACATAAAATACTTTACCACAGTTCTAATAAAGGAATAATCCTTTGCCAAGGTACATATAGTCCTGGAAAAATGCAGTAACTGAAAAAAGTGTGGAGATAATGAGATCGGAATTGGTCTCTGTCTAGAATTATCACTCACTTCTCTGTTTTATCAGGATAAATAAATACTAATGGTCTTTGTAGGGGCCTGTCTGCTCTCTGACTAAGGAGATTTTTTCAGAAGAATGAGAGCAAGGTGACAGAAGTAGTGTTTTATCATTTGCAGTTAGCATACGCACAAAAAAATCCCCAAACTCATACGCCACTGTTTGCAGAATAAGATAAATTGTTTTAAGAAGAATAATGATAAACCCCTGAAAAAGAAGTAGGTGCTGTAAACGAGAACATTTCCTGACAGATGTTTTTAGTAATGAAACTACCTGCTTACCTGTTGTTTTAGCCATAAGTTGTTAATTATATCCTAATGTGGCTTGTTGAGATTTCCTACCATTAATAAGCTGTCCACAGCTATTGGTTATGGTATTTCTTTTCCCTTCTGAAGTACTGCTCAAGTGTAGCTACCATGTTAAATAGTGTTGTCTTGGCATGTAAGGATCAAAAGGGATTTCCTGCAGAACTCTGGCAGAAAACATTTGGTGAAAAAAGAAATTGGCATTTTGATGAGACTTGGAAAGTTTGGTGAATTGAACAGATACATGTTTAAAATGTTTCCTTCTTAAAAAAACTCCACCAAAAAACCTCCAAAACACCTTCCCCAAGCCCCTGTTGATTGTGGGAGGGTGTCCTTGTGCTCTCCCTTTTTACTGACAGCCTGAAAGGCTGCAGCTGTGAAAATCACACACACAAGGGACAGGGATAGACATCAGCATCCTTCTCTGGTCTGCTTATGCATGTGATTGATTATCCTTGTTATTTGCTATGGTAATACAGTTGGCTGCTCAAAAATTAGATATAATTAGGAAATTAAAGGAATAGATGTAGGAAAGGCTACTGAAAATTAGCTGCTCATGCCAACAAATGTGATGGTGGTTTTGGCTGAGCTAAGACCAAGAACTAAGATGTCTAACATCAGGTCGGTAATTCTGGAAGTTTTTCTGGGTTTGAAGATGCACATGAATAGCTTGAAATGGTAATATTTGATTTAATTACCAAACCCTGCAGGCAGTTTCCATATAAAGGCTAATTGGTTTTCGTCTTATCATGATATGATAAAGAGTAGGACATTGTTTCCTGTTACAGACGTTGTCAGCTTCTGGATGGTTGAGAGGGAAAAAATATTTCCGTTTGTCTTACACTGGTGTAAGTACAGACAGAAATACCTGTTTGTGCACATGGGCTTATTACCCAGAGAACAAAATGCAAAGGTAGTAGTGTTAAGAAGGGAATAGGAATAAGAGGTGAGGGGAAGAAATTTTAATTACTAGTAGTATTTAAATATTCCCATTATGTGTTTTCCCTGGCTGGATAACTATAATTGGTGTGTTGTGTTCTGGAGTGTACACAAGCAGGAGGGAGGAAAAAAAAGCACAGAAATACACCAACTTTGAAGTATTTTCTGAATTGGTCGAAAATGTGTTGCACGATGAAGAGTCATAATACTCTTATAATATGAGTACAGTTTATTACAGCAATGGATCTGTGCCAGTAATGACAGTGTTTCTGAAAGCTCTGTGCATTATCCTTCTCCTGACTCGGGACTGGGGTTCTGGTTAACTGATATGAAAAATGCTGGATTTTGATACTGGGTAGCAGTGCAGAGGAAAAATGCTTGAATTTTTAGCTGTTTTAAATGGCAAGGATTCAGCTTCATGATGTATGCATGCAAAGGTTTGTATGGTCTCACTGTTGTGCATACAGATACTTGTCTTATAGTAACTGTGTGCTAAGGATATAAAATTAAGAACTATTTTTTTCTATAACTGTTTAATCAGTATTTCTACGGAAGTATAAAGGAGTGTTTCAGTGTGATGGGGGAGGTGACACTGCACAAAGTATTAGGTAAAAGAGCAATTTGTATGGATGTGAAAAATTAGCTGGAGCTTCCAGGGTCCATGTTTTGGACCCCTGTTGTTGCTGAATATTTTTCTTCACCACAGAATACAAGAAACGTGGCTCTCAGCAGTGCCACTTTCAAGTAAAGCCTCTGTTGCAGCAGGTAGCATTTAATGGGGTGGGACTTATGACTTTATGGAAGTGAATTCCTGAGAGGTGAATTTATGTACAAACCTGGGAGGATCAGGGAGATTGATAATGATATATTCACCGGGTACCTGTCACGAAGAACAGGACTGCAGTACCAGGGATAAATGAAGATCTTGACTCAGCAATATAATACTTCACAGAGTGACAGCGAAAATAAGATGACAGAGAAGATTTATATTGATCAAGAGAAATACTGGCCTTGGGCTAAAGGAACAAAGTGATTAACAAAAGTGATGCAACTGGCATTCAATGTGTAAATTCTGACAGGATTCAGTGATCACACCTTGGAAAACCTGTGAATTCACATGTTGAGGAGAGGCTCTGATGGCTCTATTAGTTCTGAAGTGTTCTTCAACTGGATGCAAACATAAAAAAGTATAAAGGGACACGTACGATGGTAGGCCCAATGTCATGAGTTGAGGAAGGGCTGCATTAACCTCTGAGTGCCAGAGCCAGCTCTGTGAGTGAGGGCTGCATGCAGGATGGGCTGACTTACTGCCCACCAAAGGGATAACAGGACTGGCCTTTGTGAAGGATGTTCCAGCTCACCGGGTTTAATGTGCTGTGTTAGTGTGCTTGAGGTTTATGAGAGTTACACATGTAACAGGGAGAACTGGGGCCCTTTCTGTAAAGGCAGAAGGTGACCATTATTCCCCACTGTGATTTCCATGGATGCAGTCGCACTATGCTACAGGGGTGATATACTAATAAAACAGGAAATGTATTTTTCTCTTGGAGGAAAGGGGCAGTCCCATCCTGTCGCATCCCCTGGGTACTCAGCGGGCTGGTGTCTCAGCGTAAATGTCAGCTGCTCAGAGATGGGTTCACTGCTCTCTCTGGTCCTCTAGTAAACGGAGTAGTGCTCTGTGCTCCCTGTGAACTTCAGAAATACAGGGCTCAGGCCTCTGTGAAACATTCTGCCCGACTTCTGCTGTGCCTCAGAGGAGCAGCAGCATTGTAGTAAATCAGTGTTTCAAAGATAAGGTTTGGCTGAATCCAGGGAGGGGAGCTGAACAGCCCTGTCAGTGCCGTGGGATAACTGAGCCTGAACTGTGACAGGGAGGAGGAGCACGTCAATACGGGGGTGAGGAGTAGAGGGACAAGTGTGTTTGAAGTAGTTTTACCTTGCTCAGAGGATGCTCTGAAGTGGTGCTTGGGACATATAAAGCAGAAAATCCATGCAAAGTGAGATTTGCCTCTAAGCTTCTATTGCAGTGGAATTACTGTCCTTTTTAATTATGTTTTTAGGATACTCTGATTGATATGGAGAGCAGCTTAGATTTTTGCCTGGAATTTTCAAAGAAGAAAAGAAACTATGCCTTCAAGAATGGCTGCTATGCCTTCTAAGGACTGAACTCCACTATTTCCTAAACCAGTTCCAATAGGAGTAAATGAATGAAACCCTGTCAGTATTGCCTGAAGAGATCTCCTCTTGCAGAGGGGAAGTCTCCTGAGATAGTGATGCTCTTCCAAGTACTTTCTAACCCAAACTGTTCTATAATTCTGTGATATTTTTATCTTCAGTATCAGTTTTGTTTGCATATCAGGCAGATGGAAATGTGGAATGGAGCTGACCCACAGCTTCTTGAGTCCTATGGAAAAAATTATATTTCTGAGGTGAGATAATCAAAAAACATGGCAACAAGGCTTGACTATGAAATTTTGTTGAGAGAACTGTTTCATGCTTTGACTGTACGTATCCCACTTTTGTTTCTTTTTAGAGTATTTAAGTTGAAAATATTCCTGCTAGGATTTTTTTTTCTTCCTACAGCTTAACAGCTTTCAGAGTCTTCAATACTGATTTTGCTTAATCCAGTTATTAATTTCTTTCACACGTTTATCTTTCTGTTCAAAAGGAACCTCAGATCACAGGAAGGACTTCTAGCAATCCTTTACAGACCCTTTGTTAGATGCCAATTCATGTTCTGGTGTTTCTGGTCCCTGTTGCACACAAATATTCAGCAAAGAACCCATAAAATGTTATGTTTCTAATTTACAAGAAATAGTCTGAGAACCTTTATATCTTGCATTTCTTTTCCCATTTGAATTTTGATACGAGACCAATTGCATTGGTTTTTTTGATGAAGTTCAATTTGGAGCCTCTTTTATTGTTCCTCACAAACTTTCTTTCCATGTCAAGTGGGTTTGATTTTCAAGATGTTTAATTTTTTTGCCTCTTGATATAATAGATAATCCAAATACCATGCAATATTGGGAGAACTTTTTTAGCCTTCTGCAAATAGCATTTCCATGTATGAATTCTGAAAAGCAAATTATTTCGCTTGTCCAATTTGTCTTGTGTAATATGAAGTTAAACTAAAGGTTAAGGGTCACTTGTTCTTCCCATTGCAGACTATTTTACAGTCTTGATATAGTAGCAAGTTTTGGGCTAATTCTCAGCATGTGTAGAGCCTTAACCGTGAGGCATATCTTTGTCTGATATTTAAATTTATTTTTTCTTCTGGAAGTGAAACAAAATGGAGCTGATTATTTTAACATCATTAATTTGTGCTGCAGCATCTCTTTGTCATACTTGTATGTGGTGTGCTGGTTTTGCTGGAGAAGAAAACCTTATCTAATACAAATACAAATAACTTGATCCTATTTCAATCTCAGCCCAAAGGTGTTTAATGCCAGGCTGTACATTCAGCATTACATCTTGCCAGGAGATCTGGAGTGTGTTACAAGAGTTAAAGATGTGCTCTGGCCGAGGAACAGTTTAGTCTTGGTTTTGGATTAAGGGCGATGTAACTGCTGCTATCACAGAGTGAACAAAGCTGTTTGGGATTGAGACAAACACCTGTGTTCCAGCCCCTTTTTCTTTCAGCGTGCACAGAAATCTGGCTTTCAAGGTCTGGGAGTGGATTTCTATTCTGATTTTTGTGTTTTGCTATTGTTTTTTGTTTTGGTTTTTTTTTGGGTTGTTGGTCACATCTTTAAGTATCTGTTTGTTTTAATAATAACTGTCTAATTTCTCCACTACTTTAATATTTTCTCCTCCCTCTTGATATGATGAAAAAAAGAAACCTTCTTTTCTGGTTACACATCATTCCAGAAAAATTAACTTAAAACCTTTTTTCCCCCACCTTAAATAATAAAGCAGATATCTGGTTATTTGAATTAATTCTCAGTTTTCTTTTTCCTGAAGGCAGAAATATATTTGTTTCCAAATTAAGTTAGAATTACTTAATCAGAAAAATTACTTTTATGCATGAACACCTATAATTTACTATCATTACTTTATTATTAATAGGTACAACAAAGCCACAGAGGTCAGTTTGCCAATGGCATGGAAGTTACAGATTCTGATGTTTTTAGTAATGTTAAAGCTAATTAAACATAGCTTTGCTGTTCTAATGAAAGGTGCAGTTGATCTCACATGCCTTCATGGTCGGCTGGCACCAAGTGCCTCACATTCCTCCTGCCTGCCGCTGCTCCAGCTTCACCGGAGGGACTGCTCAGTTCATTTCTCTGCTGGCTAACTGCTGGGGGCTCAGGATGCAATGTCTGTAGGAGCTGAGTTGTGCTGATAAACGGGATGTTTTGAGCAAGGAACAAAGTTTCAGCAGGTTTGGTCATCACCTCGGAGTGTTGCTCCTGTCATGGATTGTCACTGGCTGTTTGTGGCTGTGTTGGAACTCGGAGTGGATGTGTACTGGGGCTGGCTGCCAGAGCCATGGAGGCTTCCCCAAGCAGAGAAGTTGACACCTTTGCCTAGGTGTCAGGGCCAAAAAAAGGGAAAGATTACAACATTAGGTATTTTTATTTATCTACAGATATTGTTACTGTTTTGCTTATTGGGTATGTTAATATATCACAGAGGACTTGATACAGATAACATTTTGTATTCTGTTGTAAATAATGAGTTATGAAGAATAAGAAATAGTATAGACTGTAAATAAAAAAAAAGACTTTTTCTGAAATATCCTTCTGTAGAGTTTCCCTTTGGAAAATTTCTTAGTCTCCATAAAAATTGCTGTTCTCAGATCCTGTTCTGTGGTAAGAGTATTGGTATGAACTCCTGTGAGTTGGTAGAGCCCAGAATGGTGATAATAAACCAGTTTAAATCTTTAGCGTGTTAACTAACAGTCACATATTCTAATATCACACTGATTGACTTTCTGAAGAGCCAGCCTGACTGCATTGTGATTCTGTGAATGTTGGGACTTTGGTTTAGAAGGATCAGAGAACTTGCTGTTCTCTTCAAATGGTGAACAAGAATAAACCCACTAGATCATGGGAATACTTGACATTTCTCTTCCTGAGCTAGAGGACTCTTATCAGAAAACACATCTGCCTTCATACAGTCTGAAGCATAGGAAGGGTCTCTTCATATTGATTATGGGTTTTTTCTCCCTTGTTACTGATTGCAGAATTTGTTTCTTGAGGAAAAGAAAATCGTAAACTTCCCATGTTATTTACTGCCTGAACATCTAGACTTCTCAGAATTTTCCCTTCCAGAGGATTCTTCAGAGCACTTTTGGAAATAAATAGCTAATCGCTTTGGTAGTCTTCTTGCAGTAAATGTGATATAAATAATGGCCCAGGTAGAAGTTTTATTGACTTCAAAATAACAACAACAGCAGAAGGAAAATTCGATATTGCTCTCACTTTGCAAATATAATTTTTAAACAAAATTATTTCAAAGGCCTTTGATTTATTTATTTGGAAATCAGTGAACTTTGGATCAAACGGAAAATTATTTCCCCTCCGTCTCTTCTTTCCTCCTGTCTAACAAACCTGTTTCTTTCCCCACCACGATGATCTTATGTGGTTATATATATATATATGTATATATATATGTATATGTATATTCCACCCTATCCAAACAAAGACCAGAGCCACCCATAATGCTGCCTAGGGAAATTTTATCAACATCAGGATAATATTAAGAGGACGAATCAAGCAATTAATTTATTTCAAGGTAAGATCAGCATATCTGACTAGATGTTATATTACTATGTGTAGCAAAATTTCAAAGTTAATTTAGACTATGTGAAGTAAAGTCATCCTTTTTCAAATGCATGAGAAGAGATGATTAAATTCCATATTCCAGTGTAAATTAGCTTCTAAACATAGAGGTTTGCAGCTTGAATTGAATCAAGGAGTGTTTCAGAGGTTCAGAGTGTTAACTATTTGCTGATGTCTTTGCTCGATTCATTTCTGGAAAGGATATCTCACTGGGCTTGTCCAATTCACAGTATATAATGGATTAATGGTTTGGAACTTTATCTATAATTCCTTGGTTTTATGTTTAAACACTTCATAAACTCTTGATATCCTTTTTTCCCTCTTGAATTCATTAAGAAAATACCATAAAGGAAAGCTAGCCCTTTCTATTCTTTGTATTTCATTATTTAGAAAATGCATGGTTATATCATTATTCTAAACCACTGTAATGTAATAATTTAAGAACTTTGGGGGAAGAAAAAACAGAAGTCAGTTTTTTGTTGAGTCCCTTCTGTTAAGAAGAGCTATAATGAACAAATTCATCAAATGCCTGATGGGTAGAGTGGTTACTTTTATAAGGCTTAGAAAGCTAATATGCCTTTTCTGCTCAGCTTTTGCAAACTGTGATACAGTGACCATCCGTAAGGCAGCTGCTTGAATACAAACCACTGGTTTTATTCTCTGCTTATTTCATTAACTCTTTTAACACAAGCCTGAATTCTAAAATGCGTAATCTGCATTCCTTTGCAAATGTCTAATCATTGAGTATAAAGAAACATTTTGAAGCATTTTTCACACTTCATATTTTCTTGTTCCTTTCATTACTGTTTCTTACCTCTTTCCTTAAAGGAGACAAAGTAGAACCAAATCACAACCAAAAAAACCCAACAACCTCCTCCTACAAAAAAGCACACTCCCAAAAACCCCCAAACCAATAAAATCCCCAAAACCCACAGGGAGCTGACTTTGTCCAATATATAGGATATATATACCATGTTTCCAACATCAACAAGCCCCACATCTATGGAAGCAACTCTCCTTCAAATGTTCAGCTCTTGGTGCCTCAGAGCTGATTCAAGTCAAGGAGGCAAAGGGCCAAGTGTGGTTTCTCAGCATTCCCAGAAGCATAAGCTCTGGCAAGGCAATATTTTTTGGCTTGGTAATGCCAAGTACGAGCTATTCAGTGGCTTCTCTCATCTTAGTTTTCAATTCTGGAATTTATACTTCAGCAAAGAACCCATATTATTAAGAAATTGAGGGAAAGGAACCAAGATGGGTTTGTTTTTCTTGGTTCCAAATGTATTTAGCCAAATTCTCTGTACAGAGATGGCTGCATTTCACCAAATAATTTTTGCTCTTTGCTCAAAAGCAGTATAGCTTTTTTTTTCTTCTTGAGATTCTAAACTGCTGGGAAGCAATGTGAATAATTGATACCTTTTATTACTCATTGCTCATTGCTCTTGCATAAAGAACAAAAAATGTCCTTTATAGTTTGCTCTCCTGTGTACTAAACTGGCTTTAGGCGTGCAAAAACTAGTAGCTATAGAGGCTACCATTTCTGAAGAGGTTTTTCATTTTGTGACTAGCTTGATGGACTTGCACTTTTAATTAAAAAATCAACAACCACTAATGTGGTAGCAGTTGAGCTTAGGTCAAACATAATCAGCCAAACCCATTCTAATGAGTGAAATTACTCTAGGGATTAATCTGATGATGCAAAATGAAAGGGCTAGGAAAAGAGTTGCTATTCCACTTCCTTGGAAGATACGTGTTTTCCTTCCAAAATATTTTAGAAACACTTAGATTTTGGATGTTATGCACTCCTATGCTGGGAGCTAGTCAGTATTTGAGGTTTATATCCTGCTCATATTTGTTGTCAAATGAAGTATAAAATAGGACATTGCAATTGTTTTAAAATGTATTAACACTTATTCTGGTCCTAACTAAAGTCCTCTGAAAAGAACAAGGAATTAATTTTACAGGTCAGATTGAGATGTTCCCACTGGTGTGTACTAGAAGCTGTTTAGAGAAGGTTTTGCAGGCTGCTGTCATGGTATTTTTAATACATTTTAACTTTCCTTTGGCACAAAGATACTCTAATGCTAGTAGGCTTTGTATTTTCATGTAAATTATAGGATAAATGTAAAGCTCTGTAGCCTTGCAAGGAGGATAAGGAACAGGGTGTCATATCTAAATTCTGTCTCCAGCTTTTTCACTGTTAAGACATTTGCCATGTTACTTATCCTTTTGTGCCTTGTTCAATAAAAAAGGGATAATGATGCCAGCTTAATATTGTAAGTGTTTTCAGGATGAGAAAAACCTGCGGTGTGGCAGCATTGCTTTTCTCAGTGTTTTACTGGTGAACTTCGGTTCTAAAACAACTTTGATCCTTCGGGAGAGAGCATTCTCTAGTCTGTCCCCTGCATGTAAGATTTGGGGAATGATGGTGGTTTGGGTACTTTAATGAGAACCCTATTTGAAAAGTGCTGATACTACAAGAGCAGAGGGTGATGTGTCAGTGTATCGCAGTGAATTAGTGACTGTTCTGGTTTTTTTGTAATGCTCTTTAAATTCTAGTGATAGGTTAAAGGTTTTGAGAAGCTGATTGTGTTGGTTTTGCACAGCCTGGTTTTTGGTAGCAGGGGGGCTACCAAAAGGGAGTAGGAGGTGGCTTCTGTGAGAAGCTGTTGGAAGCTTCCACCATGTCCAGCAGAGCCAATCCCTGATGGCTCTGAAGATGGACATGCTGCTGGCCAAAACTGGGCCAGTGAGAGAGATTGGTAAATGCCTCTGTGATGCATAT